>JAJHSJ010000193.1:0-43486 GCA_021015155.1 Magnolia officinalis | reverse complement strand
ACCCTTCATAACCTCATCCCTACTGGGATTAACTGAAAACACAAATATTAGCATGATTCAAACTTCTTTGGCCCCACGAATATTTCAACTTTGGACGTTCAATTCTCATGTCTTCGGCCCACTTAAGCATTTGATCCGTTTTTTTTTTTTTTTTTCCTCATATCCTAAATATCAACTCAAAAAATGGATGAACGGGTTAGATTTCTCATAAACATCGCAGTGGGCCCCACCTGGGTTCCCAGTGCAGGAACTTAACTCTCAAGGTCTGGTTGGGCCCGAATTAACCTCAACCTAACCCAACCTGTCCGAGATACATCCCAGGGACCACTGATAACGTCGAATTGATATGCACATCGATTGGATGGTTAGGATTATCAATCCATGAATTCCTTTTTTGGTATTGTTCCATCCACAGTGGGCCCACATCTAGACGGCCTGTTTTGACGTGCATGCATGTCGCGTGTACGGTGAATAAGACGCCGCAACTTAAGAAATGGTGGAGAACTTTCACAGATGTCCTACCGAAGCAAAAAAGAAGAAAAAGATGGGCTGTTGTTGGCGACTTCCAAGAAACCAAAGTTTATTTTCCTTTCGCTGTGAAGTTGATGTAAGTAAGAACGTGTTATTTGTGGGTTTTAAGAAGATTACTCTTCCGTCTCGATGTACTGGCGTTGTTCGTTGCAGCCCATGAAAATACATATGGCCCAATGTTAGTGGATCATCCAGACGGTTCATCTTCTGTCTAACAATGTGAACAAACTTCCACGCTTTGTGGCTTTAGTATTTACATTTATTTATTTTTTTCTGCCAGAGTGCTATAGATGACGCACAGGCACTCAAAAATTTCACATGTTGCATATGTATAATACCTAAACCTAAACCGTTTAAATAGTGGGCGCCATTTTAGATGGTTTATATAACAACGTTTGAACAGAAAGTAATGTGTTAACTAGTTGATTTGCTGGTAATTAATAAAACTAGTTGTATTAATCAAATGTGTATAAATGGAAGGTTTCAATCAGCCAAATAGTATTAGTTTAGGTTTATTTTCTAAGGTGGGTTTGGTGAGTTGGAGAGTTTAATTTGAGTTACCTACGTGCCTAGTCTACAAACTTTTGAGTGCCTGCCTATCAACCTTCATATTTTGCCAGAGTATCAAACCATTCCTCTCCCTTCTAAGTTAGAAAAAGATTCACAGACTAACCACGATTTAGCCGCCGGAGCTGTGGGTAGGGGTCTAGCCCCTAAACTGGACCCAAGGCCCTTGCACAAAATTGAAATTTAGGGCAGATGCACATGCGAAGCCAGTCCCATGGCAATGATGAATGACCCATCGAGGTCATTGGCTCAGTCTAATTGCCAAGTGCCCTTCGGTAGTATAGAAAGAAATGGGGCACTCCCTGACTGTGGGGCCCGCCTTGATATATATTCTTTACATCAACGCTGTCCATCCGTTTTGACAGCTCATTTTAGGGTACGATCCAAAAAAATGAAGTAGACCAAAATCTTAGGTGGACCACATTACAAGAAATAGTAGTGACTGAATACCCACCATTAAAAACTTACTGGGCCTCTGGAATGTTTATTTGCCATCTAACCTATTGATATGGTGAGAAAGACCTGGATGAAGAGCCACACAAATATCAGCTTGATCCAAAACTTTTGTTGCCATAAGAAGTTTTTAATGGTCAATCACCATTGTTTCCTGTGTTGTTGTCCACCTGAGATTTGGATTTGTTTCATTTTTTGGATTCATGCCCTAAAATGAGCTGCCAAAACGTATGGACAGTATGGATGTAAGGAACATACATCACAGTAGGCCCCGCAGTTAGGGATTCAAGAAATGGATGGTTAAAATACTTATTAGATACAGCATCTAGGTCATATTTCAAGGATGAAAACCGTTTATATAAATGAACTTGTGGAGGATGATAATACTTAAAGAAAACTTCTTACATTAGAATTATTTCTGACCTTTAATCATTTAACCATTTTTTTTACCGCTTCCAGTAACACCATGCATACGCTAAGTGTATTAAGTAAACTCTGTGGGGCTACCAGGATTTATATATTTTATCCACTCCTTTCATCCATTTTAAAAGATAATTTTAGATTTCATCCTCAAAAATAAAGCATATCTAAATCTCAAGTGGACCACAACGTACGAAACAGCATGAATTGAAGGTCTACCGTTAAAATTTTCTTTAGGGCCACAGAAGTTTTGGATCAAGGTGATATTTTTGTTTTCCTTCTTCGTCCATGTTGGTGTGATCTTATGAACTGGTTGGATGACAAGTAAACATTACAGTGGGTCCTCGCAAGGTTTCAACTCTGGAAATCATTATTCCCACTGTTTGTTTCCTGTGGTGTGGTCCACTTGAGATTTGGATATGCTTCAATTTTAAGATTAAGCACTAAAATAATCTGCAAAAATATATGGGCAGCATGGATAAACTGCATACATTCACAGTGAGCCTGACACTCAGTTTGATAAACTTGCGAGCCGCCTGTTAACCCAGCATGGCCCATTGCGGGGATTCCATGATTAAGTCTAATAAGAACAAGTCCACGGTTAGGGGATAGGTAACGTTGGGACTGACCAGGGAATACCCCCAGCTAGCCACAGCCTAGCCCATGCATGGTTGCCGCCTATGTTGAGGCTACGTGTAAAAATACCTAGTAGGGAATTACATGGTGCAGGCATACACATCCAGCCATTTGTGCAATCTTTGAGTCGTTCAATAATTGCTGCCTTGTATGTGTCCTGACCTAATATCACGGATATTAGAGGTTAAGTAGCCTGGGACTAACCACGGAATACCCCAGCTAGCCACAACCTAACCTATGGTGGCCACTTATGTTGAAGCTTCATATAAAAAAAACTAGTAAGGAATTACATGGTGCATGCATGCACATTTAGCCGTTTGTGCACTTAGTAAGGAATTACATGGTGCATGCATGCACATTTAGCCGTTTGTGCAATTTTTGAGTCGCTCAATGACAATGCGTTGTATGTGTCCTGACCCAATATGAGGGATATTAGAGGTCAGGCAACCTGGGACTAACCATGGGATAGCCCAACTAGCCACAACCTAACCTATGGTGGCCGCTTATGTTGAGGCTTCATAGAAAAAAATCAAGGAATTACATGGTGCGCGCATGCACATTTACCCGTTTGTGCAATCTCTGAGTCATTCAATGACCGTGCCTTGCATATGTCCTAACCCAATATCAGGGATATTAGAGGTTAGGCAACCAGGGACTAACCACCAAATACCCAACCTAACCTATGGTTGCAACTTATGTTGAGGCTTCATATAAAAAAATTTGGTAAGGAATTACACGGTGCATGCATGCACATTTATCTGTTTGTGCAATTTTTGAGTCGCTCAATGACTGATGTGTTGTATGTGTCCCGACCTAATATTAGGGGTATTAGAGGTCAGGCAACCTAGGACTAACCATGAGATAGCCCAGCTAGCCACAACCTAACCTATGGTGGCCACTTATGTTGAGGCTTCATATTAAAAAAATCAAGGAATTACATGGTGCACGCATGCACATTTAGCTGTTTGTGCAATCTTTGAGTCATTCAATGACCGCGCCTTGTATGTGTCCTAACCCAATATCGGGGATATTAGAGGTTAGGCAACCGGGGACTAACCACCGAATACCCAACCTAACCTATTGTTGCCACTTATGTTGAGGCTTCATATATAAAAATAATAATAATAATAATAATAATCTAGTAAGGAATTACATGGTGCACTCATGTACATCTTAGCCGTTTGTGCAAGCTTTGAGTCCTTCAATCACTGCTGCCTTATATGTGTCTTGACCCAATATCAGGATCTTTGGGGTTGGGACTGTTGGGGTTTTTAGCCTGCGGAATCACACAGATCTAGATTTAGGATAGCAATCTAATGGCACCAAATATACAAGAGAACACACAAATTTAACGTGGAAAATCCTTTCGGGAAAAAATCACGGCACAAAGTGACAGAATTCCACTATGAAAGCATCAATTACAAAGAGAGAGGACTTACCCGATTCGAACAACCTCGAATCTCACCCTTATTACACCCTTTGATAACCCTAGAACCTTTTAGAATACCTTTAGGAAGCCTTAGCATGCCCTAGAATAACCCTAGGGACCCCTATTTATAGTTTAGAAAACTTCCCTTTTGCACCATTGTGAAAGGCCAACTCAAAATCTGCAGTCTGCATCGGATTCGGAAATGAATCTACGTAACTACGACTGGTAGAGCAGATTTCTCGACTGGTCGAAAGATCCCTACGACCGGTCGTGCATAGGCCACGACCTGTCGAGCACCTCGGACCCCAAAATCAGAAGCTCGCTGGACTTTGAGTCGTGCAGCGCTCGACTAGTCGAGCTGCACCCATGGCCGGTCGTGGATGACCCACGACTGGTCGAGCAACCTAAAACTTTTAGATTTAAGACTTCTGACGCAACAATCTCCACCAAGTCTTCAATCTTCAACCGTGTAGCTCCTTGACCTCTTCTCCTATCTCTGCATTACATCATAGCTTCTCGTGCACACTCCATATTCCTTTTTCGCCATCGCCAAGCCCAGAGAAATTGCACAGAACTTGAACTTCTCTGTAGGAACATTCTTGTTGATCATGTCTGCTGGATTTAAATCCACATACCCAACCACCTTTGCTCCTGTCTTTCCAAAAGAAAGAAAGACGTAGTCTTCTTACCATCTCACCGCTACTCAATATTGCTTGACGGGGCACTTGCTCACAACACTGATAACCTGTGAAATAATCGGTCTAATCCAGACCATGGCATACACTACCAACCGCATTCGAATAAGGCTCATGAGATATCTTGTTTTTCCTCATCTGTTTTGGGACATGTCCTGAGGAAAACTTGAGGAGAGACGCGTAGGGAACGCTCTCTGGCTTTACCTGGCTCATCACATCCTTGATCAATACCTATATAAAAGGTATTCCTCCTGTGATTACCAAAGCCTACTCCTCCTTTAGTCTCAATGCCAAGAACCATCTTTGCAGCCCCCCCGATCCTTCATCTATGAAGGAATCAAACCACTGCCTAGGCGACAGGTCGAACCACGACCTCCTGCAAAGTCTTTTCTCAGCCCCTTTAACTTCGAACCGCTCTGGTTGCTGCATGTAGATCTGCTCTTCACTTTCCCTTATAGAAGTGCAGATTTCACATCCATCCTTCCAACTCAAGATCACATTGGCTAACGGATCTAATAGACACCTGCTATACCGTCGGCGCGAATATCTCTGAGAAACCGATCCCTTCTCTCTGAGCATAACTCTTCGTTACCAACCTCGCCCTGTATCTATGTTGTATCCCCCTGAAGATCCACCTGCATCCAACCACTCTCTGGCCCACTGGAAGCTCCACCTGCTTCATATGTCGGTCTGGTACAATGAATCCATCACATCACCTATAGTCACCTTCCACTTTTCAGCATCAGGCTCACCTAGAGCCATCTGAATAGAAGATGAATCTCCTGCGATATTGGAGTCGTCCATGTACCTCGCCGACATCCTGTGATCATGTCGTGTGATTCTTCTCACAGGTGGCTGCTCCACCTACGCTGTATTCCTTGTCCGCACGTCTCAGCCTTCCTGCCCTGCCCGCTCATGTGGTCATGCCCAATATGCCACACACGTGCAGAGGTGGAATCCGCTACATCGACTGCAGCTCCACCTTTTGAAGTGCTCCCGATCAACTTGTACAAGTTATCGAGTCGTTGTGCTTTCATGATTACTCGTGTCCCCTTAGATACTTTAATTAGAGCACCATCAATACCTGTGTACTTGTATCCTTTTATCTCAAGTACACCAAGAGAAATCAGATTCTGCTTCAAATCAGGAACGTGTCTGACATCAGTCAAGGTACGCTCCACCCCATAAAACATCCTGATGCGCACCGAACCAATAGCCACAACATTACAGGCAAAGCCATTGGCCATAAACACCTATCCACCATCGCACTCCCTGTAGATGGTGAACCAACTCCGATGAGGAGTCATGTGAAAAGATGCCCCTGTGTCTAGCATCCACTCGTCCTTATGATCATAATATGACCGTCTAAGTGAAGACAGACAAAACATCACCATCACATCTATCTGACGTGGCAGCGTTGGCCTCCCTGCATGAAGCCTCAGAATCTTCCTTCTTCGATTTAGGATTTTCACAATCTCTCTTCACATGTCCTTCCTTCCCACAGTTCCAGCACTTTACCTTCCCTTTGCCCTTGCCCTTGGATTTGGATCTAAAACCTGAATAATCTGTACCTTGTCCAAAGTTACTACCCACTGCAAACAGTGCATCAGAAGACGTCCCCATGTCGCTGTTTAGTTGTCTCATAGCCTTCCCTTGAAGAGTCGAGATAATGGTATCGACACTCAGAGTTTTTGTTCGTACTACACATAGTGTCCTTGAATGCCTTAAAAGATGCTGGGAGAGAATTCAACAACATACATGTCTGTTCTTCATCTTTCATCACTTCCTCCATATATAACAATTTGCAAACCAATTTATTAAAGTTGCTGATGTGAGCCTTCAGATCTCCACCCTCTATCATCTTAAAGTTATACCACTACCGTTTCAAGTGCAGGCGATTTTCAGAGGATTTTTTCACATAAACATCCTCTAACTTCACCCATAACTTAGCCGCAGTTTTCTCCCTCATGACGTTGTAGAGAACCTCATCCGTGAGACGTAAACGGATCGATGATAAGCCTTCTTATCAAGAGTATTCCACTCATTATCAGTCATAATGGACTTCCGCTCCTCAAGAGCACCATCTTCGTCTTGCTTGATTAAGGAACTCATCATCTTGATCTTCCATAACTCAAAATTATTTTTCACTGAGTACTTCTCAATCTCATACCTGGCGATCGCCATTATTACTAGTCCCTCAGATTCAGATCTGTGCCCCAACCGAACTTTGGCTCTGATACCACTTGTTGGGATTTTTAGCCTGCGGAATCACACAGATCTAGATCTAGGATAACAATCCAATGGCACCAAGCATACAAGAGAACACACAGATTTAACATAGAAAACTTTTTCGGGAAAAAATCACGGCACAAAGCGACAGAATTCCACTATGAAAGCATCAATTACAAAGAGAGAGGACTTACCCGATTCGAACAACCTCGAATCTCAGCCTTGCTACACCCGTTGATAACCCTAGAACCCTTTAGAATACTTTTAGGGAGCCTTAGCATGCCCTAAAATAACCCTAGGGACCCCCTATTTATAGTTTAGGAAACTTCCCTTTCGCACACTTCGAAAGGCCGACTCAAAATCCGCAGTCCGCATCGGATTCGGAAACGAATCTGCGTAACTTCGACTGGTCGAGCAGATTTCTCGACTGGTCGAAGTACCCCTACGACCGGTCGTGCATAAGCCATGACCTGTCGAGCACATCGGACCCCAAAATCAGAAGCTTGCTGGACTTTGAGTCGTGCAGCGCTCGACTAGTGAAGCCGCACCCATGACCGGTCGTGGATGACGCACGACCGGTTGAGCAATCTAAAAGTTTCAGATTTAAGACTTCTGACGCAACAGGGACTTGTATGTGTCCTGACCCAATATCAAGGGAATATTAGGGGTTGGGACTGAACAGGGAATACCCAGCTACTTACAACCTAACCTATGGCTGCCTCATATGTTGAGGCTTCATAAAAATAAAATAAAATAATAATAATAAATAAATAAATAAATAAGACTAGTAGGGAATCACATGGTGCATACATGCACATCTAGTCGTTTGTGCAAGCTTTGAGTCGTTCAATAACTACTGCAGTGTATGTGTCCTAACCTAATATAAGGAGTATCAGCATTGCTGATATAAAAAGTATTTATGGCTGTTTACAGGCAAATTACTCTAGAATTAAATACCTATGGAAATGTCAAACAGACCCACTCATCAAGTGGTTACCAATCTGGCACATGTATTATATCACCACATGTGTAGTTGGAATATCTTCCACCTACATTCAATTGAATATTGATGTATATTTGCTACAGACAAGTCTTTATTATTATTATTATTATTATTATTTATTTATTTTGACAAATAAGGGCAATGGAAGGAAGAAAGAAAAAGGCAACCATGCATGCAATCCCCGTCAAACGTCAACGTTTCCATTTTTCATATATTAGGATGACAGCTAGAGGATGCGGACTCGACTGGATAATTTTCCAATATGCTTTTTATAGTTTTGTCTGACTACCGCACGTGGCCTAATCAAATCTCACCACATCTTCAACTTATCCGATTGTGTAATCTACCTAGGTGGAACTCTCTCCTCTCTGCATTGGATTTTTTCCCTAATCTGTATCATGTGTAACTAATAGCTTTTGGATGATTTTACCCATTCAATTTAGTCATTCACACGTGCACTTTTGCATTTGAGAAAAGAAAACACGTGTCTTTACGTCTCTGAACCAAGGGCAACTTTGTACTTTATATTCTTAATTGAAGCAGTCGACTATTCTTTCCCTTCTTCGTACAGCTTCAACCCACGTACTCACGCAAGCATTTAGGGAATGTTTGGGCGGTGAGATTAAAAGGGATTAGGCGGGATGGGATTCATCTGTCCTGTGCCAATCCCACTCCATGGAAAAGCTTGGAATTACATTAGGATGGAAGAGATATTTGCAACTGCACGACCCATTTATGGTCCGTTTGCGTGACTAAGCACACCTTATGTTACCTTGCGAGAATATGCCCCAGCTGTACGGACGCCTTCCCAAAGGACGAAAATACCCCTGCTTTTTCAAGACGGACGCTTACGCTCTTCGAATTTCAAGCTGTACGAACGGCTCATTGATTTTTACCGTTAAAAATTTTGTAGGGCCCACCGTAACATTTACTTTCCATCCAATCTATTCATAGAGTCTGGATCCTGTGTTACCCGGTCAACATAGAATTCCTAATACCATAAAATTCATTGGTCCACGTCAACACTCACTGAAAAATATAAAAAATAAAAAAAAGCTTCGGACGCCAGACCACTAGGGTAACTGGAAAATCCTGTTGACCCCATAAAAGAGGATCCCGACTCCTATTCATAAGGTCACAGAGACCTGGATGAAGAGGAAAAACAAATTTCATAATGATCCAAAACTTCTGTAACACCTATAAGGGTTTCAATGGTAGACGTTCAATTCGTCACTACCTTTTACAGTGTGGTCCACTTGATAGTTAGGTCTGTCTTATTTTTCATCTCAAGCCTTAATATGAGCTCACCAAATAGATGGACGGTTTGGATATAACACAGACCTCATGATGGGACCCACAAAATTAACAAAAATTCCACAGCAAAAAAGAAAAAGAAAAAAAAAAATACTGCCACGGCTGGATACGGCTATCGCTACGGTTATAGTCCATAGCATCTTGTTTGAAATGGTGATGAACCGCGAATTCCGCGATTCCATCACAACTCACTGTAGGATTTGCGAATTGATTGCAAAATCCACGATTCATCGCCGATTCAAACAAACGCTACGGTTATCTATGGCTACGGATAATAACCGTAGCTATAGCCCTCCTCTGACAACAAGCTACGGATTATAACCGTAACCGTGACTTTTTTTATTTTATTTTTTTCTTTTACATGGAGAATTTTATTCTACCTACATTTTTATCTAACACATATTTATATAAATATGTATATATAAGTATATATATAAAAAAATCTCTCCTTTTTTCATTTCTTTCTTTATTCATATAACAAGAATATCTTCGAAACCAAAATTAGTTACTTGACGTACCATATATGACTTTAGGGCCAAAAGTTGGGCAGATTCAACCCGATCAACCTGTGACGCACCCGACATTGGGTTGCGCTTGAGCAGGATGTATCGGGTTTGGTCTTGGGGTTGGGCCATGCAAACACTAACTCGATAAAACTTAGGTTGGGCTCGGCTTGGGCAGGATGTATCAGGATGGTGAAGTGAAGGAAATGACCATGAAGTGAAGGGAATTGACCGTGAAGTGCGTGGAAATGACTGTGAATCAACACAGAATCGGCGGGAATGACCCTGAAGTGAAGTGAATCGACTGTGAAATGCGTGGAAATGACCGTGAAGTGAAGGGAATTGACCGTGAAGTGCGTGCAAATGACCGTGAATCAACACAGAATTGGCGGGAATGACCGTGAAATGCGCGGAAATGACCCTGAAGTGAAGCGAATTGACCATGAAATGCATGGAAATGACCGTGAAGTGAAGGGAATTGATCGTGAAGTGCGTGCAAATGACCATGAATCAACACGGAATTGGCAGGAATGATGTGAAATGACGGTGAAGTGAAGCGAATCGACGGTGAAATGCGTGGAAATGATGGTGAAGTAAAGCGAATCGACCGTGAAATGCGTGGAAATGACGGTGAAGTGAAGCGAATCGACCGTGAAATGCATGGAAATGACCGTGAAGTGAAGGAAATTGACCGTTAAGTGCGTGGAAATGACCGTGAATCAACATGGAATCGGCGGGAATGAGCGTGAAATGCACGAAAATGACCGTGAAGTGAGGTGATTGGACCGTGAAATGCGCAAAAATGACCATGAAGTAGAGGGGCAAGACCATGAAATGCGTCGAAATGACTGTGAATCAACACGGAATAAGTGGGAATGACCATGATATGCATGGAAATTACCGTGAAGTGAAGCGATTAGACCGTGAAAAGCACGGAAATGACCGTGAAGTGAAGGAGCATGACCGTGAAATGTGCCGAAATGACCGTGAATCAACACGGAATAGGCGGGAATGACCGGTGAAATGCATGGAAATGACTGTGAAGTGAGGCAATTGGACCGTGAAACGCATGGAAATGACCGTGAAGTGAAGGGACAAGACCGTGAAATGCGTCCAAATGACTGTGAAATGCATGGAAATGACCGTGAAGTGAGGTGAATGGACTGTGAAATGCGTGGAGAGGTGAAGGGGCATGACTGTGAAATGCGCCGAAATGACCATGAATCAACATGGAATAGGCGAGAATGACCGTGAAATGCATGGAAATGACCGTGAAGTGAGGCGATTAGATCGTGAAATGCACGAAAATGACCGTGAAGTGAAGGGGCATGACCTTGAAATGCGCCGAAATGACCGTGAATCAACACGGAATCGCCGGGAATGACCATGAAATGCATGGAAATGAGCGTGAAGTGAGGCGAATGGACCGTGAAATGCACGAAAATGACCGTGAAGTGAAGGGGCATGACGTGAAATGCACCGAAATGACCGTGAATCAACACGGAATAGGCGGGAATGACCGTGATTTGCATGGAAATGGCCGTGAAGTAAAGTGAATTAACCGTGAAGTGGATCGAAATGACCGTGAACGTAAACGGAATTGCTGGATATCGTCATGAAATGCATGGAAAAGGCCATGAAGTGAATAAAATTGACTGTGTGAAATGCATCGAAATGGCCGTGTGAAGTGAAGTGAAGTGAGTTAACCGTGAAGTGCATCGAAATGACCGTGAACGTAAACGGAATTGCCGAATATCGCCGTGAAATGCATGGAAATGGCCGTGAAGTGAAGAGAATTGACCGTGAAATGCATCGAAATGGCCGTGAAGTGAAGTGAATTGACTGTGAAGTGAAGAGAATTGACCGTGAAATGCATCGAAATGGCCGTGAAGTGAAGTGAATTGACCATGAAGTGCATCGAAATGATCATGAACGTAAATGGAATTGTCGGATATCGCCGTGAAATGCATGGAAATGGCCATGAAGTGAAGAGAATTGACCGTGAAGTGCATCCAAATGGCCGTGAAGTGAAGTGAATTGACCGTGAAGTGCATCGAAATGACCGTGAACGTAAACGGAATTGCCGGATATCGCCATGAAATGCATGGAAATGGCCGTGAAGTGAAGAGAATTGACCGTGAAGTGCATCCAAATGCCGTGAAGTGAAGTGAATTGATCGTGAAGTGCATCCAAATGGCCGTGAAGTGAAGTGAATTGACCGTGAAGTGCATCGAAATGACCGTTAATGTAAACGAAATTGTTGGATATCGCCGTGAAATGCATGGAAATGGCTGTGAAGTGAAGAGAATTGACCGTGAAATGCATAGAAATGGTCGTGAAGTGAAGTGAATTGACCGTGAAGTGCATCGAAATGACCGTGAACGTAAATGGAATTGCCGAATATCTCCATGAAATGCATGGAAATGGCCATGAAGTGAAGAGAATTGACCGTGAAGTGCATCCAAATGGCCATGAAGTGAAGTGAATTGACCTTGAAGTGCATCGAAATGACCGTGAACGTAAACAGAATTGATGGATATCGCCGTAAAATGCATGGAAATGGCCGTGAAGTGAAGAGAATTGACCGTGAAATGCATGGAAATGGCCGTGAAGTGAAGTGAATTGGCCCCTTCACTTCAAGTTGTACGAACGGTTCAAAAGTGATCAACGTTACATGGGCCCCACAGTTATGTATTTATTATCCACAACGTTCATCCAGATTTTGAGATCATTTTGGAGCATTATCCAAAAAAAAAAAAAATCATATCCAGAGATCAACTAGACCACACCATAAAGAGCAACAAGAAAATTGATTTTCACCGTTAAAAATTTTATAGGGCCCACCATAACATTTATTTTCCATCCAATCTATTCATAAGGTCACAAAGACTTGGATGAGGAGGAAAAAAAATTCATAATGATCCAAAACTTCCGTAAACCCTAAAAGGGTTTCGATGGTAGACGTTCAATTCCTCACTGCCTTTTACAGTGTGGTCCACTTGATAGTTAGATCCATCTTATTTTCGTCTCACGCTTAATATGAGCTCACTAAATAGATGGACGGTTTGGATATAACACAAACCTCATGGTGGGACCGACAAAATCAATGAAAATTCCACAGCCAAAAAATAATAATAAAGACTTTCGAGGCCAATACGGCTATAGCTACGGTTATAATCCGTAGCCGTCTGTCTGAAACGGCGATGAATCGCGGATTTCGCGATTCCATCGCAACTCGCTGTAAGATTTGGGGATTGATCGCAGAATCCACGATTCATCGCCGATTCAAATAAAAGGCCACGGTTACCTTCACGACAATGAATCATGGATTCCGTGAAAATATCACGGTCATTCCCTCCTATTCCGTGTTGATTCACGGTCATTTCGGCGCATTTCACGGTCATGCCCCTTCACCTCATGGTTATTTCCATGCATTTTACGGTCCAATCGCTTCACTTCACGTTCATTTTCATGCATATCACAGTCATTCCCACTTACTCCTTGTTGATTCAAGGACATTTTGACGCATTTCACGGTCATGCCCCTTCACTTCATGGTCATTTTCGCGCATTTCACGGTCCAATTCCTACACTTCACGGTCATTTTCATGCATATCACAGTCATTCTCGCCTATTCCGTGTTCATTCACGGTCATTTCGGCGCATTTCACGGTCATGCCCCTTCACTTCACGGTCATTTCCGCGCATTTCACGGTCCAATCGCTTCACTTCATGGTCATTTCCATGCATATCATGGTTATTCCGCCTATTTTGTGTTGATTCACAGTCATTTCGACGCATTTCACGATCATGCCCCTTCACCTCACGGTCATTTTCACTCATTTCACGGTCTAATCGCTTCACTTCACGGTCATTTTCATGCATATCACGGTCATTCCCTCCTATTCCGTGTTGATTCATGGTCATTTTGACGCATTTCACGGTCATGCCCCTTCACTTCACGTTCATTTCCGCGCATTTCACGGTCCAATCGCCTCACTTCATGGTCATTTCCATGCATATCACGGTCATTCTCGCCTATTCCGTGTTCATTCACGGTCATTTCGGCCCATTTCACGGTCATGCCCCTTCACAGTCATTTCCGTGCATTTCACGGTCCAATCGCTTCACTTCACAATCATTTTCTTGCATATCACGGTCATTCCCGCCTATTCCGTGTTGATTCATGGTCATTTCGATGCATTTCACGGTCATGCCCCTTCACCTCACGGTCATTTTCTCGCATTTCACGGTCTAATCGCTTCACTTCACGGTCATTTCCATACATATCACGATCATTCCCGCCTATTCCGTGTTGATTCACAGTCATTTCGACGCATTTCACGGTCATGCCCCTTCACTTCACGATCATTTTCGCGCATTTCACGGTCCAATCGCCTCACTTCACGGTCATTTTCATGCATATCACGGTTATTCTCGCCTATTCTGTGTTCATTCACGGTCATTTCAGCGCATTTCACGGTCATGCCCCTTCACTTCATGGTCATTTCTGCACGTTTCACGGTCCAATCGCCTCACTTCACGGTCATTTCCATTCATATCATAGTCATTCCCGCCTATTCCGTGTTGATTCACGGTCATTTCGAAGCATTTCACGGTCATGCCTCTTCACTTCACAGTCATTTCCACGTATTTCATGGTCCAATCGCTTCACTTCACGGTCATTTCCATGCATATCACGGTCATTCCCACCTATTCTGTGTTGATTCACGGTCATTTTGACATATTTCACGGTCATGCCCCTTCAGTTCACAGTCATTTCTGCGCGTTTCACGGTCCAATCGCGTCACTTCACGGTTATTTCCATGCATATCATGGTCATTCCCGCCTATTCCATGTTGATTCACGATCATTTCGGTGCATTTCACGATCATGCCCCATCACTTCACGGTCATTTCCGCGCATTTCACGGTCCAATCACCTCACTTCACGGTCATTTTCATGCATATCACGGTCATTCCTGCCTATTCCGTGTTGATTCACAGTCATTTCGGCGCATTTCACGGTCATGCCCCTTCACTTCACGATCATTTTCGCGCATTTCACGGTCCATTCGCCTCACTTCACGGTCATTTCTATGCATATCACGATCATTCCCGGCGATTTCGTGTTGATTCACGGTCATTTTGGCGCATTTCACGGTCATGCCCCTTCACTTCATGGTCATTTCCGCGCGCATTTCATGGTCTAGTCGCTTCACTTCACGCTCATTTCCGCGTATATCACGGTCATTCCCGCCTATTCCGTGTTGATTCACAGTCATTTCGACACATTTCACAGTCATGCCCCTTCACTTCACGATCATTTTTGTGCATTTCACGGTCCAATCGATACACTTCACAGTCATTTCGACGCATTTCACAGTCATGCCCCTTCACTTCACGATCATTTTTGTGCATTTCACGGTCCAATCGATACACTTCACCGTCATTTCCATGCATTTCATGATCATTCCCGGCGATTCCGTGTTGATTCACGGTCATTTCCATGCATTTCATGATCATTCCCGGCGATTCCGTGTTGATTCACGGTCATTTCCATGCATTTCACGGTCAATTCTGAAAATTTCGTTTAGATTCACGGTCATTTCGATGCACTTCATGGTCAATTCCCTTCACTTCACGGTCATTTCCATGCATTTGACGGTCAATTCCGGCGATTCCATTTCTAAGTTTTATCGGGTTGGTGTTTATATGGCCCAACCCAAAGATCAAACCCGATACATCCTGCCCAAGCCCAACCCAATGTCGGGTGGGTCACAGGTTGGTCGGGTTGAACTCGCCCAACTTTCAGCCCTAAAATCATATATGGTACGTCATGTAACTAATTTTGGTTTAGAAGATATTCTTATTATATGAATAAAGAAAGAAATGAAAAAGGAGAGGAAAGAAATTTTTTTTATATGCTTATATATACATATTTATATAAATATGTGTTAGAGAAAAATGTAGGTAGAATAAAATTCTCCATGTGAAAAAAAAAATTAAAAATTAAAAAATTAAAAAAATAATTTTAAAAAAAGTGCACAGGATACGGCTATAGCTACGGTTATAATTCGTAGCCATAGGCCTTTTGGTTTGAATCGGCGATGAATCGCTGATTCCGCGATCCATCCCCAAATCATACAGCGAGCTGCGGTGGAATCACGAAATCCGCGATTCATCGCCGATTCTGTTTTTTTTTTTTTTTTTTTTTCTGTGGATGGAATTTGTTTGCTTTTGTGAGCCCCGCCATGAGGTCTGTGTTATATCCAAACCGTCCATCTATTTGGCGAGCTCATATTAAGGCTTGAGACGAAAAATTAGACAGATCTAACTATCAAGTGGACCACATTGTAAAAGGCAGTGGGGAATTGAACGTCTCCCATTGAAACCCTTTTAGGGATTACAGAAGTTTTGGATCATTATGAAATTTGTTTTTCCTCTTCATCCAGGTCTTTGTGACCTTATGAATAGATTGGATGGAAAGTAAATGTTACGGTGGGCCTACAAAAGTTTCAACAGTGAAAATCAATTTTTTGCTGCTCTTTGTGGTGTGGTCCAGTTGATCTTTGGATATGATTTTTTTTTTTTTTTTGGATAATGCTCCGAAATGATCTTGAAATATGGATGAAGGTTGTGGATGTAATAAATACATAACTGTGGGGCCCACGTAACGTTGATCTGTTTTGAACTGTTCGTATAACTCGGAGTTCGAGGAGCGTCAGCGCTCGTCTTCGAGCACTAGCCGATCTGCTTGAAGGAAAAAGCAGGGGCATTTTTGACCTTTGGGCAGGCGTCCGTACAGCTGGGGCTTATTCTCGCAAGGTAAATTAAGGTGGGCTTAGTATCGCAAATGGGCCATAAATGGGTCGTACAACACAAACTTCACTCAATGTTAGGAAGTTGTGTAGGTCCCACCATGATGTGTGGGCTATATCCACACCGTCCACCCATTTATCGAGATTATTTTAGAGCATAGGCCAAAAAATCAGGTAAATCTAAAGTTCAAGTGGACCCACCATAAAAAGCAAAGGGGATTGAATACTTACCATTGAAAACTTCTTTGGGGCCACATAAGTTTTGGATATACCTTATTTTTAGGCCCATGCCATAAAATGAGATTACAAAACAAATGAACAGTTTAGATATAACACATATTTGTTATTCTCAGTAATTTCAAATGATGGTGGGTATATCCATTCAACGTACCACGGTATTGTAAACAAAGCAGGGCATTAATCTTCTCCCATGGCAACAAGGGACAATCCTTGCCATGGGTAATAATTATGTTTTTTGAATCCCATCCCACCTAATCCCTTCTAATCCCACTGCCCAATCAGGCCCTTAAGGGCCCGTTTGGCCAGGTGGATTGGAAGGGATTGGATGGTATTGGAAGGGATTGGAAGTTAAATCCCCGGATTGGCCAGGCGTGCCAAACATACTGGGTAATGTGATCCCGAGATATAGCAATCCCATGGATCTTAAGACAATCCACTGACAACACCATCATTACCTTTAAATCCCATCCAATCATCCACCCTAATCCATTCCAATTTGCATGAGATATGTTTGGCTCGAGGGATTGGAAGGGATGGGAAGGTTTAAACTCGGGATTGGCCAAGCCTGCCAAACAGACTCGATATAGTAATCCCATGGATCTCAAGACAATCCACTAACAACACCATCATTACCTTGAAATCCATGCCATCCACCCTAATACCATTCAATCCCTTCCAATCCACTCGGCAAAACGGGCCCTAAGGAACCATAGAAATAAATAAAATAATAAAAAAAAAATTCCTGGAATAGGGAATTCTTATTTTGCATTTATATTGGGTTACGTCATCATTGATGATGTCAGTACTGCTACATTAAATGTGATTTGTCTTCAATAGCTATGATATGGCAAATCACATTGCAAAGAACAAAAAATCTTAATCCTAGCAAATAAAGGATCCCAACTCAAAAAAAAAAAAAAAAAAGCCCTGCATCCTTACCTTTAGATGTCAGCCCAGAACTAAGGGAAATAAAAAAAAAACTCAAGTAGCCCACGAGACTGAAAATAGTCATGAGGGGATGCCCCATTGAAACCACATGGGTCATTCTCTATGGCAGTAGTTGCCCCCAAATGTGCTTTGATGTAATATACCCATTATGCAAATCAACTAACTTTGACCTCAAGCGTCAAAATAAGCATATACATCCAATATGAACATGTTTGACCATATTTTGAAAAGATTGGTCGCTTACTCGGCCACTTGCAGAATTTGATAATGATCAGTCGATAATCAAAGGGTAGGGTTCTTTCTTCAAAGATAAGGTTACTTTGTGCCTTCCACAAGAAAGAATTTTTAAAATACCAATGCAAATCAAACAAAATGAAAAACTCACAATCGATCACTAGAAGCGATTATAAGAATGCGTCTCTTAAAAAAACTACTTGATATTGGATAAAGAACAAATCCAGTGTATGAGCGTAGACTTGGATTACAACTCAAGATTATAGCTAAGAATTGTCGCCACTTGATTATCGCTACTTTTAGGAAAATTGAGATAAAGGAAATTGATAGATTTGGTTTGATTAATTATTGTGTTTGATTTTGAGATGTCTTGCTTTATTATTTTTCTCTGTTATTTATAGAGTTATGTTGCAGTTTGTTCTTTTAGATTCTTCCTCCATTACCGCAACGGTAATAGCAGTTAAAAGTCTTTTCTAGATTATTCTCTTGTTACATTTCTCCTTTGTGACTTTTCCTCTTTCGAGTGCCTCTTGATCGCTTTCTTTATTTTCGTCGGCCAAGGTTTTGTTTTTACTACCCTTGGTCACCTTTTATATCTTAAACAAATCGAATGCGCTTCTTGTATGTCGACCATAACATTTTGTCCATCATCCTCTAATTTGTAAAAGTAGACTTACACCAGCTTTAAACCCATGAAAAAAGTTCCAAACCTTTGAAGATCTTTTTTATCCACTTCCTATTTCTTATACAGTGTTGCATGTCACTCCCTTATTGGCGTTCTCAGAATTGCCAAAATTAGGGTACAACACCCACTAAAACATATAGCCTCAATAAAAATATTTAATCAGTGCTTATGACCCATAAAATAATTTTTTTGGTGATCCAATGCACTCAAGGCATTCTAACTATGGGTTTAACGGATTTTAAACTAGCACAAATGTCACGCCCCAAACTCGAAAATCAGGCTCATAAAATTTTCGATCGCTGAATTCGGTGCCGACAACCTTCGTAGTACCCCATTCTCGGCTCCCATTGCTCATACGCCATATTCCGATCCTGAGATCCTACAAAGAGAATTTTCAACATGAATTTGTCTCATAAGAAGCATAACCACAAGTATACCCAAATCATAAGAACAACATCATAACCCCATATCCACTAATATAATCATTTGAGTACAATGCTGAAAGGGAAATACATATATCGAAAATCAAAGCTCTAGAGGTCTGCTGCATGCTCCAAGCTCCACGCTGCTAAAACCTAACGCCACCTGCACGCATCTATCGTGCATAAGCTTATAGAAAGCTTAGTGGGTGGTGAAAGTGTGTGAGTAGAATATGCGTGCTCAGAATGTAATATCAGAGTAAACGAAGATACTGATAAGTCCACAAGCCATACAATATTAGAGTAAGCCGAAATACTGACGAGATCATGAATCATATGATATCAGAGTAAGCACGAAAATATACTGATAAGTCCATGAGTGTCATCAGTCGTACCAATGTTATACGATGCAAGGATGAATGTTAATGGCCATATCAATGTAAAAAACATGGCAACCCAAAATGCTAAATGCTGCAGATGCAATGCAATATGTGGTGCTAATGAAATGAACAAGCTAGAGTGAATTCGGGATGATAGTACATAGTATCGTAGGCTATGGGGTCCATCATAAGGGACTTCTATCCAAATCAGTCCCATACCTAAATTTGGATAGTTAGACTTAATGTGGTAAACTCCTGATCTCAGGTTAGTTGCGCGCCCCAACCGAAATTCTAGCCGTTGTGACGGTATACGTAATAAATAGTTGCGCACCATCAACCCGAGTGAATAGTGAATGAATGAATGAGTATGCAACTCCTACTCAATAAGTCCACATATCAGCACCGTACATTTCTGGGATCATCACCGGGGTCTAGTAAACTCCAAGCTGGCTACCGCCCAGCCAGCCGCGTAGCCCAGTAAGTGAAAAATGCCTCACTACCCGCCTACCATTAGTATACCAATGCCTACCCGGCTCGTCGATAGCGGACCCATTTGGGAGCCGGTCAAACTCAGCCTAGCTTATAGCTCCCTCACTCGGACGGATAAGGCCGCACCCCCTCCCAACCGACCACGACACAGTGGGAGATGCGGCCTACTGGTATTCGGCACTCTGGCGCTCATGTATCCACTCGGTCTAGACATTGGGGCGTCTCCTGGCCTCGGAGGTTTAGGGATTTTCTCCTACGGACATCCAAAGTGCCCAGATGCTTGAACTAAACATTTTCGTGTCCCATCTGGCCATCCATGACATGCCTATGTAGGTCATAGCCCTGATGTCGCTAGGGCATACAATAATTACAATCAACAATGCGAGATGCATGAGTCATGTAGTCCAATCATGCATCAATCCTGCACATACCGTGTGCTCGTGTGAGACAATCTCTGCCTATCAGGGAATCTCATAACAACCTGTCCAATGACATATGTAATGGTCAACCACATCTCATAATAAACATGCAGATGATGCGTATGGGCATGTACATTGTGTTATGCTGTCACATACTCATAAATCGGTATCAATAACCGGCATCGACAATCGACCTCGACAATGTGGACATTTAACCAACATTGCTCCCAAGGAATGACCCACATAGAGCCTAACATATAGTGAACCCATGACCTCAGACAAGGGCCAATATATACAACACCATGAGCCTCACTCAAGGGCTTAATACACATCATGATGGATCTTTCACATGGGCCTAATATACATCACGATGGACTCCATCACCTGGCCCTCAAATGCATCACAATGGGCCTCATCACATAGACCTTATATTCATCACATTAAGCCTTAAACACGGGCTGTATATACATCACATAGGTCTCGATAATCAGCCTTGACAATCAAAATCGGCTTCAACAATCGAAATCGGCCTCAACAATCGGAATCGACACTCGGAATCAGCCTCAATACTCGGCCTTGACAATCGGAATCTGTCTATATAATTGGCCTCGACAATCGGAATCGACCTCGATACTCGGCCTCGACAATCGGAATCGGCCTATACAATTGGTCTCGACAAATCGGAATCGGCCTCGATACTTGGTCTCAACAATCGGAATCGGCCTCGATACTCGGCTTCGACAAATCGGAATGGCCTCAATACTTAGCCTCGACAATCGGAATCTGCCTCGATACTCGGCCTCGACAATTAGAATCGGTATCGACAATCGGAATTGACCTGGATAATCGACCTCGATAATCAGAATCGGCATATACAATCGGCCTCGACAAATCGGAATCAGCCTCAACAATCAGAATCGGCCTATACAATCGGAATCGGTATGTACAATCGGCCTCGACAATCAGAATCGGCCTCGATACTCGACCTCGACAATCGAATCGGTATCGACAATCAAAATCGACCTCGATAATCAGCCTCGATAATCGGAATCGGCCTCCACAAATCGGCATCAGCCTCGATACTAGGCCTCGACAATCGGAATCGGCCTATACAATCGACCTCAATACACGGCAAGATCCATATATGAACGGCCGATCAAACCATAATATAAAGATCGACCCACGGCCGTGGTTATATCAAATCTGATGGCACGAAGCCATCCGTTTATGGTGAATGGGGCCCACTTATTTGGGTTAACCCACTAAGAGAATGATGAGAATGGGCCTAACAAGGCCTAAAGGAAGGTCACAATGTGGACATTCAACCATCATTGCCCATCAATGTGGACATCTAACCAACATTGCTCCCAAAGAGTAGCTCACATAAGGGATTCATACACAATGTATCAGCCATACATACATCAAGTTAGGCCCCATTATGGGCCTCCCATATATTGCATTGGGCATTGTACAAGGGCCTCAAATGAATTACAATGGGCCACGCCCATGGGCCTCAAATATACCACAATGGGCCTCAAATACATCACAATGGCCTCGCCCATGGGCCTCATATGTCAAGTGGGCCACATCACATGGGTCGCATTTTTGGGTCGCACCAATGTGCTTCATGTATATCAAATAGGCTGCACCGATGGGCCTCATATGTATCAAATCGAGCCCACCCTTATGTATTTTTTAGATCTGACCAATTCATAGGTTAACATAAAGATAGATGAAGTGAAAACCAAATATTAGCTTGAGTGAGAACCACTGTGGTCCTTAGAAGTTTGAACGATGGATGTCGCTGTCCACTATTTAAATGGTGGGGTCCACTTGAACTTTAGATCTGACCCATTCTTTTACTCATGCCATAAAATGATATCTTAAATGGTTGGACAGTTGGACATAACACATGCATCATGGTGGACCCCACCGTCCAAATAGTGGACGGTGTAGATAAAGCACATACATCATTGGGGCCCACACCACAGGAATGAATCACATACATCTGGAGTGGGTCCCACCGTCAGAACAGCTTGGATGTGCACGTACATCACGTGGGACCTGCAGAACGCACTGATGTTTAAGAGAGAGTAGCTACATAGCTGTTGTACGAGCAGCATTGCTACCTCTTTAAAGAAAAGAGAGGTGGGTTCCATGTAGGGCCCACCATAACATATATATGAAATATAATACATTAATATTATATTATATACTAACATGCAGCCTTTGCTGCTTTTTAAAAGAAGCAAAGGTGGGTCCCACGTAGGGCCCACCACAACATTTGTATTAAATATATAATATTATATTACATTATAATATAATATATAATATATCATATCATATATTATATTAATATTATATTTAATAAATATACAACGTCCAGGCCCTGGACGGCCTGAACATACACATACATAATGGGTAACCCCACAGGCGGGGTGGGTCCCACCGTCCAGGGATGGTGGATGCCCCACACGCATCACGGTGTGGCCCATCAAGATGAGTGGACAACGTGGGTGGGTCCCATGGACCCCCACTGTCCATTCACACCTCACTGTTAGCACCCACCCCACCATCAGTCACACCCACTGCTAGCCACCCCCACTGACAATTCACACCTCACAACTAGCCACTTCCACTGTCCGTCCACACCTTACTGTAGAAACAAGGTATCTTTCACTCAGTCTGCCACTAGAGCTATGGATCTGGGTGTGGATAAATACATCAAGGAGAGCCCCACCCACACGCATGGGGTGGGCCACGTCCTAGATGGAGGGTTGGGATGTCATATAAACATCACGGTGTGTCTCACATGGATAGGGTCCACCGGTAGATGGCGTGGATGTAAACATCATGGTGGGCCACACACCTCATCATCATCATTACCATACAAAGAAGGTAAAGAAAGAGAAAGAGGAGAGATCGGATGGTGATGGAGGGACCCCGCCACTATGGGCCCTCCATGGTTGTAATACATAGATCAAGATGGGTCCCACCATATGTGGGCCCTCAAATCACAAAAATTAAATCATAAAACACCCACCATTAGATCTCCACTTCCTTCTTCTGGTAATGCAATCTAGAGTTCCAAGGGGTGCGATTCAACAGTCGAGATAAACTTTAGATCGTGGAGATGGGAGGTAGGAAGGTGGGCCACACTAGCTCCTCTCTTTTTCTCCTTGGAAGCCATGGCCGTTTCCTCCTTTGAGAATTGCTTGAAAATGAAGAAATGAGAGAGAGAGAGAGGTGATGGGAGAGAAGTGAAGTGATGGGAAAGAGGGATGGTGAGTAGTGATGGTGATGGGAAGAGTTGACTTTAGGGTACTGGTTGTAAGAGAGTTAAGGGTTACTTGTACTTGAGGATGGGATGTGGTACTTGACATTTGATGTGATTGATTTGATATTTCTCTTGGGATTTACAACGCGCGGCATTTTCCTTGAACTGAATGCAGGCCCACATCTCCTGACCCGGGTATCGCCTTAGCGCGTAATACGTGGTGTCGGAACCGCGGCCACGGCACGATTGCAAGGGTACAAGTTTCGATTTGAGTCGACTCTAATATACAGGACACGACTCAGGATAGCGCACAAATACCGGTAACAGATCGCGGGTCACCGAAATTTGACCAGGAGGACCGCGGAAGCCTACAGAATGGTACGGTCTAGGATATGGGCCTTACAACAATTGGCCTAAGATTTTACATAGGTTCAATGTTTTAAGTATACCTTACCTGCAAAGTACACCCTACCCATAGGATAGGATGCTCACCATATCACAGCTACCATACATGGATGTGTGTTTCACCATGGATATGAGGATGTTTATCTAAACCATTCATATTATACAGATAATGTTACATTGGCCATCCTAAGAAAGATTTGTTAAACAGATGACAATGTAAATTTTCAATGGGTCATATGTTGTCAAATGTCTTAAATCTGTCTATAACAGGGTCTGTTGATGTTATCAATGGACCGCTCGATCCCATTGAGAAAATCTAGAAATATCTTATTTGTTGTTGGATAGTTTTGGAAGTTGTTACTTGATGGTATTGAAGGATCTTCGATGTCATCTAATGGTCTTTAATATCTGTTGATGTCATTGAAGGTCACATCCATTGTGCGTGTAAAGTTACATAAGTGCAGAATTTGTTTCCTATTCTAGTTTGAAGTATATATACTAGGTGTAATTGGAATTAGGGAAAGGATTTGAGAGGATTGGGGCTTTCTAAGGTGTTCTAAAAGGTTCAAAGGCATAGCTAGGGTTTCAAAGGAGATTCGAGGGTTATTCAAATCAGTAAGGTATACTATCTCTTGTAATTTTGCTTTCATAGCGCATTACTCATCACTTTATGCTGTGATTTTTCCCCCAAGTGGTTTTCCACATAAAATTCGGATTGTCTTCTTATTGGGTTTGTTTGTGTGATTGTGATTACTTTGCTTGATTTTTCTGTGTGTTTCTGCTAGTCCCAATAAGTGGTATTAGAGCGAACGTTGGGAAGCAGATTGAATCTAAAAGTAAGCTATTAATGGTATCTAACATGAAGTTTGACATAAAGAAGTATTCTGGTAAAAATAACTTTGAACTATGGAAAGTTAAGATGAATGGCATCCTAGTTCAGCAAGGATTGGTAGATGCACTTCTTGAAAAGGCAACCGAAATCTGTGAAAGAAGAAGAATGCAACAAGTTATATAAGAAGGCCAATATCTCAATCTAGTTGTGCCTAACGGATGAGGTCCTCTACAATGTTATGAGAGAGAAAACTGCGGCTAATACATGGGCGAAGTTAGAAAATATATATGTGTAGAAATCTGTTGAAAATTGTTTGTATCTGAAGTTACAGTTGTTCAATCTGAAGATAGCTAAGGGGGAAAACGTTGAGACCCACATGTAACTTCAATATGCTTGTTTGTAAATTATTGGATGTGGATGAGACGATAAAAGACGAATATCAAGTATGTATTTTGTTAAATTCTCTTCCAGAATCATATGAGTAGTTTAAAGACTTTTTGTACATCGATAAGATAACCATTAGCGTTAAGACAGTCATCTTAACACTTTAGTTGAAAGCGATGAGGAAAAAAAATGGTGATGTGGGTGCTTCTATAGATGTGCTAGTTAGGAGGGGGTGGGGAATTCTGAGTGGGATGGTGGATCTTTGCTATCAAGATCCAAATCCAAGAGCAAGGTCATGTAAACATGGCATAGATACATTCCTAGTATGGTTGGACTAAAAGAAGGTGGACCGTAAATTGATCATAACTTTTTATCCAGGTATCGTTACGGGGTGCATAACGTATCAATCCTTACTGAAACGATCCATCTGAGGTGAGCTGACCCACCAAAGTGGGGCATATCTATCCGTTTCGTCAAAAAAAGCACACTTTCAACTCAAAAATGAAATTTTAAGGAAAATTTACTATTTTTAGTAATTCTAAATTTTTTAATATTTTCTTACTTTTAGAGTTTTAGATTTTCTTCTTTTTTAGAAACAATTTGTAATCATGCTATGACTCTTCTAGCAAAAGTTTATTTGGAATTTTTATTTTTTGAAATTAGGTTTTAGAAGAGTTTTATTATAATTAGGATTTTTATTAGAGTTTGGATTTTGCTATTTTTGGTAATTATGAATTTTATTTTTTTCTATATTAATGATGTAACAAGGACATACAATTTACGAATTTTCTAGAATATTATTTATATTTTCTTTCTTTTCCCTCGTGGATTCAAGAAGTCTCTATGAGGAGTCCAGAGAAGCTTCGTGGATTCGAAGTGGCTATCCTTGAGGAAAATGGTGATCGACCTCATCACGTTCATCCATGCGTCAATTGGTATCAAAGCGAGGACTCCCCTCATACCAATCACAAATAACAAAGGTATGGACCAAAATCATGTGGACAGTGATCCAAGGATGCATTATCTTTTGGAAAGAATTGAAGCTTTCCATCGGGAGAGTTATTTGACCATGCAAGGGTTGCAGGAAACCCTTAATCGTATTACAGATGCGCTAATTCTGTCTCGAGCCCAAGGCGATGCTCAATCGCCTGTGGTCTCTGTATGACACAACATTGATTTTCGTAGAGCACCACCTAATGATGGTGAATCGCAGGCCACTATTATTGGGAAGAAGTTGTACATACCAAAGGTAGAAATAAATTTACAGTGGCACAACATCTTTCGAATAAGGTGCACTGTAAACCAAAAAGTTTATAATGTAATCATTGAGGTCAGGAGCAATGAGAACCTCATGTTGAAAACAATGGTGGAAAAGCTGCAATTGAAAATAGAAAGGCACCCGTCTCCTTACACGATTGGATGGATCAAGGAAGTCAACAAAACAAAGGTAGCCGAACAATGCATTATCTCATTTTCAATTGCTAAAAATTATAAGGATCAAGTACTTTGTGACGTAGTCGACATGTAAGCTTGTCATATGTTACTCGATTAACCATGGAAAAATAATATTGATGTTATGCATAGACGTTGGGATAACGTATTTATATTTATTAAAGACAACAAAAAGATAATCCTCGTCCCTATGTGAATAAAGAACCAACCCAAGACTTCTAAAGTTGAAGAACAATCTCTCATATCCAAACATGATTTTGTTAAACAAGCTGAGGAGACGGGAGATGTAGATGCATTAGTTAAAAAGAAAATTTATATGGAGCCTGTGAACATGTCCCAAAGGATTTGAAACTAATGTTGCAGGAGTTTAAGGTGATTGTGCTCAATAAACTTCCTAATAATTCGCCTCCCATACGAGATATACAAAACCACGTTAATCTTGTCTCAAGAGCAAGTCTGCCTAATTGCTCACATTATCAGAACGAATGTGAGATCTTGCAAGCACAAGTAAAGGGACCAATCCATACTATTCAAGTCAAGGAGAGCACGAGTCAAGTTAATAAGAGTGTTAATACATGTATTCTTTTAGCTCAAGAGCCTAATGAAAACTATAAGGAAGAGGCTGATAAACATCGATGCCAGAAATTATTTGAGTATCATGACCGAAGTCCATTGAGTAACTCAAGGATGATTTTTTCAAGGGGAGAGATCTGATGTAGAACATGGCACGGATACATTCTTAACATGGTTAGACCAAAAGAAGGTGGACCGTAAATTGATCATAACTTTTGATCTAGGTTTCGTCACAGGGCGCATAACGTATCAATCTTTACTGAAATGGGCCATCCGAGGTTAATCGACCCACTCGACCACTAAGTTGGTCGCGTCTATCTGCTTCGTAAGAAAACGGACACTTTCAGCTTAAAAACGAAATTTTAAGGAAAAATTACTATTTTTAGTAATTCTGATATATATATATATATATATATATATATATATATATATATATATATTATATATATATATATTCTTACTTTTAAAGTTTTAAATTTTCTTCTTTTTTAGAAATAACTTATAATCAATGTAGGACTCTTTTAGCAAAAGTTTATTTAGAATTTTTATTTTTAGAAATTAGGTTTTTAAAGAGTTTTATTAGAATTAGGATTTTTATTGGAGTTATGATTTTACTATTTTTGGTAATTATGAATTTTATTTTTTTTCTATATTAATGGTGTAATAGGGATATACATCTAAGACAGCTATCAATCAATTTATGAATTTTTTAGAATATTATTTCTATTTTCTTTGTTTTTCCTCGTGGATTCGAAAAGCCTATGTGAGGAGTCCAGAGAAGCTTCGTGGATTTGAAGTAGTTTGATTGTTTGCCTCCAAGTGCAGAGGTTCGTAAGTAATATCCCGTGAATACATGGTCGATCCCACAGGGAGATGAATTGCGAGAAAGAGAAAATCAAATACAAAACAAATTAAGTAATAAAAACTAAATTGATGATTTGATTTTGGGAGTTTTGAATGGATGTAATTCAACTGAATTAAAACAACACCTAATCTTTAAAGTTCCACATATAGGTTAATGTTCCAAAATCATGATGACTTGGATAGCACGACTAGGATCCAAGCACTATGGTCGGTTTAATCGGAAAATAAAAAAATTTAAACATTTTAAATAAATGATATAAAATATTAAAAAATCATGGATTTGCGCCATTGATATATATTCTTAAGCGCCGGTGATTTTAAGAATTCATATCTATAAGATAATGAATATCAAAGAAATGTAACAGGTTGAGAACCTTTGCTATCTAAGAAATCTAATTGATTCAGGGTAAGCCTATCCATCAATGTGGATCTCATATGATGAAAACATATGGATCTCACATGAGGATAAAAAACTAAATCTAAACAACTGATAACATGCATACACCATTCTTCTAATCATTAAAACAATCAATCATCACAACTATGAAAACATTAAACTAATGTGCTTCCCTTTTAGCTTGGGCTAAAGGGAACTTAGAAAAACATAATTAAATTGCAAAATATAAAAGCAACAAGAAAAAAATAAATGTAAATAGAAAAGATCTAAAAGAAAAAAAATAATAATTTATAAAACTTTAATAAAATTGAAAACTCTCTAAAAACCCTAAATCTTGCTTTTGAATGCTTTGAATGATGCTTAGGAATGCCTTGGGAAGCCCTATTTATAAGTGAGGAACTCTAACTTTCGCTCCAAGTTGGAAAACTCTAGAAACCGCCTCAAATTTATGCAATTTGCTAAAATAGACTTCACTCTTCGCAGTTTTTCAAAATAAACTTCAAAGTTTCAGAATACGCTTTTTCAGGACGATTTCAGGATTCATTTTCTTCACTTCAATCTTTGATTCTCTTCATTTCTCACTTGGTTTTCTTGGATCTTTGGCTTGTGAATTCTTCAATCTTGGTCTCCTAAGATTCATCTCTTGCTTTGGTGATTCTTGAGCATCAAAACCATGCTTTTAGCACCCTTTTCAATCCAAGCTTTTAAATTCACCTTACAACACAAACATGAGAAAAATAGAATATTAAACTTATTCATGTTAATAAAACCAAGATATAAATGGAAGAAATTATGCAATATTTGAGTCTCAACACCCCCCCTCCCCAACCAGTATTTTGCTACTCCTGAGCAAAATAAGTAAAGAAAAATAAAAATAAGAATAAAAACTAACTCTAGAAATAAAATTAAAATGAAAACAAAAATTCCAACTACACCGCTTTCGCAGGTAATGTCGATTGCATTTAGCATATGCAACAAGCCTTTAAACCCCTAGGTTTCCCTTAGTAGACGAGTTATAGTCTAGTGAGGGTTTCTAGAAATGTTACCCACAAACATTGAAAAATAGTTCAACACTCAGAAATTTATACAATTATGCCTCTATTCATCATATGAATTCTAAAAAAAAACTAAATACTTACCCTAAGTCTAAAGTTAGTTAGAATCTCAATTTCCTAATCCATTACATTCTTGAGTTCAGAGACCTAATCAAAATTTAGAATAGTTATGATCCAATTTACTTAGGTGTTTGGTGACATTAGTCTAACTTTAAGAAATATGTATCTTTCCTATCCTAACTCCTTTCAATCATCTTAAGAATATGAAATCTCTAGTTATCTCATTTCCTTCATACCATTTCTTCTTTTATCATCATATCCTCATTATTATAGACCGCCCTTAGATGAAGATTCCTATTGAGTTTGCTTCATAACCTAAGGTATCGTACTTGTAATGGTAACAGTAATGGATTCTTAGGTATCCTTATTCCGGATTACTGACACAATTGTTATGGTCATTGCATTCATGCTCTATAATAAAATTTTCTTTTTCCATCACTTTTTTTTTTCTTCAATATTCTTTCTTTTAAGCATATATTAATGGTACTAGTTCATTCAACCTTGTTTGAATCAATTTTTTTTTATTCTAGTTCACATATCATATTCCTCGCTTAGTTAGCTAGGGTGTATTTTGAATTCATACATCAAATTACAACTCACTTTAAACTAGTGATTAGATAATCGAACTCAAGTCTATAATTTTTAGTTATCAAAATTCTAACTACTATAAACCAAACTAAATATTAACTTTGTCTTTGAAATTCGTATAATATTATGTTCACATTCTTGTATATAAATATATTATTTTGAAAATGTTGAAAAAATTTCTCCAGCACCTTAAATCTAAAAAATAAACTAAAACCTAAAAATAAAAAATAAAAATAAACTGAAACCTAAATAAATAAATAAATAACTCACATGGATGACTATCCACACCTCCCAACCTAAAATCTATATTGTCCCCAATGTAATGATAATGTAATGCAGAGAACAATAAAAATAAAAGAAATGGTGGATAGTACCTACCATGAAGAACTCACCTGCTAGGTGACACTAAAAAAAATTAGAATATGATACAAATCCTACATAAATGCTTCGTCAGACTAGGAGCATCAATCTGAATATTCTGGCTCATGAAGAGGGACGGACTGCTCTCCCAAATGAAAGTTTTCCACATAAGGCTTCAATCTCTGACCATTAACCTGGTACACATTGCCATTACGTGGATTCTCAATTTCAACAGCCCCATGAGTATATACATTCTTCACAATGAAGGGGCCTGTCCATCTTGATCTTAATTTTTCTAGAAAGAACTGGAGACGAGAATTGTACAATAGGATCTTTTGTTGAGGTTCAAAATTTTTCCTCAAAATGTTTTTCTCATGGAAAGCTTTCGTCCTTTATTTATAGATTTTAGAATTTTTATAGGAGTCTCTCCTCAGCTCCTCTAATTTATTCAACTCTAATTTTCTTTCTCCACTTGGTTGGTCCATTTCAAAGTTTAATTTTTTTATTGCCCAGTATGTTCTATGTTCCAATTCCACAAGCAAGTGGCAAGCCTTCCCATACACCAATATGTATGGGGACATTCCAATCAAAGTCTTATAAGCAGTCCTATAAGCCCATAAAGCGTCGAATAGTCTGAGAGACCACTCCTTTCTATCTGGCCTTATAGTTTTCTCCAAAATGTATTTAATTTTCCGATTATAAATCTCAGCTTGCCCCACTCGTTTGTGGGTGGTATGGGGTGCTCACTTTATGCTTGATGCCACATTTCTTCATCAAAGCCTCAAATGTCCTATTGCAAAAGTGAGACCCGCCATCACTAATGATAGCCTTTGGAGTTCCAAATCTAGAAAAAATATTTTCCTTGAGGAATCGTATGACCACTTTGTTGTCATTGGTCCTACTTAAAACTGCCTCAATTGTAACGACTCAGAAAATTTCGTACAAAGACCCGAGTACCACCTCAGGTAAAAATCACTCAGGACCAAATCCTTTAAAAATTAGATAAGTTTAACCAGGTGTTAAACTAGATTAGCTGTGAAATCCGCTTGATCCACTTTAAATACGAACTGCAAGATCCAAAACTTGTAGAATCATTGATGCTATATTACCTTGAAATCTAGGATCAATCTCATTACCCAGTTGCTCTCGGGAGCACATTGAAACTTCGTATCGGACCTGGACCGCACGTCGAAAGTCCGATTACTACGAAATTATACAATTAAGACCGCCTTACTGGACTTGACAACCACCTCAGAAATCAAGTCTATACAGTATCCCAAAGCTATTCACTCGAGCCTAGAGCGAAGTGAGAAACGCGAATATCTTTAGGAAATAAACCCAAACTTACGTAAACTGAGTTGTTCACTTGCGGGTCTGAATATAAGGATTCTGATCGTCAGAATCTGACCCAAATACACCCTCGGATCAAGAAAAATTTCATACACAGGTCAGTGTACTTGTGGCCACCGTTGAACTGAAACTGGTCCGCCACGGGCGATCTGTAAACCCGATCAGACCGAAAACTTAGCTTGACCTAGATCCAACATAAGGGAGCTTAAGTTCAACCTTAGGCTCAAGGGGGGCTCCGGAAGTGCTCCGTTGAGCTGAAACAGATGCTCTTTGGACATAACCTAAGTATACCTTAGCCCTGGGGTCATTCCCATCAGTTCTAGACCTATATAAGGACCTTAAACCCTCTCCCTCTCACTTCATACGAATTTTCTAAACCCTAAGAAAGAGAAAAAAGAAAAGAGAGAGAGAAGTGGGGATTCTTCCAGGAATTCGATCCCGTTGTTTCACGCACTTAGCTACCCTACCTGCATCGTTATTCCGGTGATTTCGACGTTACACTTGGGTAAGGAAACCTAACCCTAATTTGGCTTAGGGTTTCTAATAGTGCTAGTTATGAAATGGCTAACCTAACTTATGCTATAGGTTGCAAATCCGTCGTTGAGAAAGACTTAACGTCTAAAATGACTCCATTATGCGTTTATCGGTGTAAGGTGCGGACTATAGACATATAGGTTATGGTTTTTAAAGCTTTCAATGTCGGATAATGATAGATTCTTGATGTGGATGTTATTTCATATGCAAAATGAAATGTTTGTTTTGCGTTTCAATTATATATGAAATTTGTGGAGTTTAGCGTATTCTGTGTATTTGTAAAAAATACCATTTACGTACGAAATATGAAAGTGTGCTTGCCATGACTAACTACTGTGTGTATATGCTAGTTATATGTGTAACAACTCCTCGGTGAAAGGATTCGCCCTAATACATGTTTTGGCCAACATACGTTATGTATGTTAATACGTGTAGTCTAAGTGTTTGTAAAAATGCTTGTATAAGTAAGTACTTAGTAAATAGTGCTTTGGGTGGGTGTGAGATAGGATTCTCAACTACCTTAGTTTAATCGCTTACTCATGAAATGTATGTGTTTGGATTTCTTATTTAAGTTGTATTTTATAACATGCTTGTTAACATGTTTGAACTACTTGGTTAATTTTGCTCTAACTACTCTACATGCTTACTAATTAAGGATTGAATGTGATTGGGGTTATGTTATAGTCCAGGCAATCGGTAACAGGCTTTGAGTTCGTGGCTGAGATTTATTTGCCACGTAGGACGTGTTTGACGAACCCGAGCCGTACTAGAGTTGTCGACAGTGGTTAGGCCACACGGAGTGCTTGTGCGGTCGTACTAGTCGGGCTCGTCAAGTAACCCGATTGACTCGATGTATGTTCACCATGTTTGGACACTCCTGCTTAAACCTAAGGTACCAAACTCACAAGTGGAAACCTCGTTAACCTTGGTACCTCGATCCGCTAAGACTCATGAGCCGGACATGGTGGTATGGGACACTTTGGTCGAGCTGTCGGCCTACGCCGCGGCGACGAGTCCACCCATAGTGACTAGTGAGCAACACCACATCGTGAGCCAAATACGGTGGTATGGGACATTGTATTCAAGCTGTCGGCCTACACTGATAAGGTGACGAGCCCTTTGTAGTGACCTCGAGCATACTTTGAGCCTACATTGAAGCGACTAGCCTTTCCGTAGCAACTAGAGTATAAACTAGGACTACACTGTATCGAGGCGACGAGCCCTTTGTAGTGACCTAGAACCGTAACATCGTATGAGAATTGCTGGGACTGACGACCCTAAAATGGATCATTATTTAGGAAATGATATAAGGGAGGTACCTTAGTTTCCCAAATCCTGCTGTATGAAAAGGACTAATAAGAACTTTGTAACAACGCTCATAACATTACACTGCATATGCCCCAGGTCGAAGAGCACAGAGGGAAGAAAGCATGCCACGACCGTAAGATGGTGTCGTACGAGGGAGTGTAGGCGAGGTCATACATCATGAATACATTTCATCCTTACATTAATAAGAGTATCTAGGAATGTCTGATATGTCTGATTTATCATAACTGCTTGACTGAGTTGATAACATGTTAACCTTTGCTCTATGATTCCACTGAGTTGATCACTCACTCTTACGTTCTGGGACGGTGTTCTGAACACCCACCAAACTCTTTCTTAATTGCAGATGACGATGCGACTTAGGAGACGGAGCCTATTTCCGATGGCGATCAGGATGCATTCTCGTATATGCAGCTCTCCGGCGGTTTCGCTTAGGCCGTCCTGATCGACGAGGCTACAGGGCTTATCATTGTAGTTGAATTATTTTTGACATTTTCACTCTTGAACTATTACATGTATATGGTGACTCAGTGATGTGTTCATACTCTAGAGACCGATAGTGATCCTTTTGGGCTCATATACGTTTATATATTGTAGACACCCCACCCAGGTTAGTATCATGAGAAAGCTAAGACTATCCGTGAACCTTGATCATATTTGAACCCGAATACCAGCACTAAACCAAACCTTGACCTACAAACCCTTATACTCTCTATCTGTGAACCAAAGCCGTGATCCAAACCATCCAAATCTGCATACAGCCCCGCTTATACCCCATACCATAGCCAAAACCCTTTAATCAAACCCAAATACACCAATCTGAGCCACCAGAACCTGAAAGAAGGGGCTTGAGAAGCCCGCACGTGCAAACTTGGCCCGACCGCATCCTGGGAGGCAATCTGATTGCCACGGGCGGCAGTTTGACTGCCGCAGGCGGTAATCGAATTACCACCTGCGGTACTCCGATTGCCGCCGCTCGCAGCCTGCATGTAGATAGCTGTCCCAACGTCCAAAAGTCAACTTTCCTTCAGATTTACCCCTCCCATGCTCACTATTTACAGTTTTACCAACCCTATAAACCAATGGGAGTGCGCCATGTGGCATTTCTCTCCTCTCCACCAATCATTACCTGCCACTTCAGCTTTTAACCCTCTCTAAGTCCACATTTACCACAATGCCATTGGAGAGGGCTATAAATAGCCCTCTCATCTTCTCATTTACACACCAACAAAGAGAGGAAGAGAGGGAGAGAGAGTGAGTAGGAGAGTGAGAGAAAGAGAGTGAGTAAGGAGGAGAGTGAAGGAAGGGAAGGAGCTCCCAAGCCTTCAAGCCCAAATTTTCCAACCACCTCCTAGCCTTCACCTCAACCCTTCCAACCTACAAGCCTAGTCCAAAATGATCATGGTTCAATCTATATCTTAGCCTACTCAAGATCAAGCCAAAGATTTATCATCTTACAAGCATTCATCATGACATCTACTCTCAACCCCCCTGCTTCTCTATATCTCTAGTGAACGTATGCTCTGTGACTTGTCGTAAATCGGATCCTGACAGATCAGAAATTCCTAATGATATAGTCCATTTTTCTTACCTCTTTGCACAAGCATCATCACATCTGCCCTCTAGACACATTGTCAGACATATGCCCTGTGGCCTGCCAAAATCTCGGATCTTGCTACATCAGAAATCCACGTGTGACTAGTCCCATCATGACCATAGCATCATCATCATCCCTTGAGATTATTTTACCACACTAAGTAGAGACTATACATTTGTACGGGCAGAGAGGGTGTCTAATACCTTCCCTCTTTGCAACCGAGGTCCCTTACCCGGAATCTCGGATCACAGATCAGGAGTCAATCTAAGTAGGAGAGTCTTCAGATTTCTCCAACCTTACGTATTCCGTGGTTCTAGCCGACTGCGGGATTCTGAAATTTTTCGGCTAGTGGTGACTCCAACATTCACAAATCAGCCTAATCACCCCCACCACCAAAAACATGACATTTCCAAACAAGCGTGGACGCCGATTTTCCAGTGTCTACAGAATGACGACTCCACTGGGGATGTACTAGCTTGCACTAGTTGAGACCTGATTCGAAAAAGTGTGGTACTTTAATCCCAAGGAATATCATAACTGCATTCATACAAAAAAAAAAGAACAACTCTTTGGCTTGCACTTCTCGGGTATAGAATCAAACCATGACCACTCGATCCCGCACAGCTATGGCTTCTCAAGCAACCCATGAAGAAGAGCCGGCAGCTCAACCAGCTCTCGAAACATCAACCCTCACACCCGCATCAATACTCGCACCAACACCCGCACCATTACCAGTAGTTCTAACAGATCCTCAAGCCAACAATACCATGTAAGAAGTGGTCTAAAGTCTTCGAGCAATACAAGAGCTGCTACTTCGCCTAGTACTAAACGCTACACCAAATGCACAAACAACTCAACCTAGTGTACAAAACAGTTCACTCCTTCAGACACCTTTTGCCTTCTCTCTCATTCCCCCCACAAATCCTGTGCTTTCTCTCCCCGAAGAGTCGGTACCAGAGCAACAACAACTAGCAATCGAGAGCAACCCTCCCACACATCTCTACTCAGCACATCACAACAATCCGGTTACAATACAAAACCACAGGTAAGAACTGGCGGATGCCCATGAAGGGGGTCAGTTTCGAGTCTAACTTACTCCCCCTAAGAGGAGCAACATTCCAAAATTGGCAGATACCCAAGGAGGGAGTCATTTTCGAACATCACACCCTCCTCCGAAAGGGAGTGGTGTTCAATTTCAGCTACCTCCCGCCACTGGGAGTCCACCATCTTTCCAACAACCACCCATTCTTGATCCATATGAAGAAGAAGCAGCACAAGCCCTACAGCAAGGGCCAAGATACCGGCAACAGGGAAAGTTAGAAATTGAAGAGTTACGAGAACAGCTGCAAATGATGCAAAATCAGTTACAAAGACAGCAAGGAGTGGATCATTCATCCACCAAGTTTAGGGATCTCTGTCCCTTTCCAGATGCCCGGGTACCTCCAAACTTCGAGGTACCAAAATTCAAAAGGTACGACGGTAGTGGGTGCCCCACAGCACATCTAAAAGCATTTTGTGGGGAACTCAATGCAATAGCAGGGAATGATGGAGCCTTGATATGACTCTTCCAAAAATCCCTTAAGGGTGACGCTTTGGATTGGTATACCTCGTTATATAGTCATCAAATCAGAACCTGGGAAAAACTCTCCCAGACATTCATTGACAGGTTCTCATACAACTTGAACATGGCTCCAAGAAGGGCTGACCTGGCTGCCTTAAGACAAAAAAGTGACGAATCCTTATCAGCATACGTAGGACGATGGCGAGCCATGACAGCTCGAATGAGGAACCCCATCGATGACGAAGAACAAATATTCATGATTGTACATTTGACAAATCCCAACATTTCAGGATATCTAATCTCATATCCCTACGTCAACTTTTCTCAGCTCATTCGGGCGGGAGAACAAGTCGAAGCTGGGATCAGGGCTGGAACCATTCCCCATGGCCACCAGGCCCCCTCAAAAAAAAATAACAAAGTCGAGGGGAAACCCACTGGATATGGGAATGAAAACAACGCTGCTCCCGTGCAGCGTACTACAGAGGTAACACTACCAGAAAAACGGGCAAAGGCTACGGACTAAATCCGTAGCCATAGGCCTATGGCTACGGATGTAGTCCGTAGCACGACCGTAGTCGTAGGTCCCATAACAATAGGTCTGAAACTATGGCTACGGATTGAATCCGTAGCTATAGATACCAATAGCTACGGATAAAATCCGTAGCTATAGAGATATGACTACGGTTTTAGTCCGTAGCATGATCGCAGTCGTAGGTGCTGTAACAATAGGTCTGGAACCTATGGCTACGGATTTAATACGTAGCAATTATATCTGTAGCGAAAACTTCAAACAGCTACGGATATTATTTGTAGCTAAAAGTCTGTAGCAATATGCCAAATTTAATAAAGGCTACACCTGTCAGATTATTGGCTACGGTCAATATCCGTAGCTATTTTGTAGATTAAAAAATTACATATAATCATTCATTCAATTACCACCTGTACAATCATTCATTCATTCAATTACAATCCTTCATTCAATCAATTACAATACAATCCTTCATTCAATCAATTACAATTACAATTACAATCAATTACAATCCAATTCATTCAATCAATTACAATTACAATAATATTGAAAATACAAATCTTTGGCTTCATTAGAGAAATGTGCTCGACTTGACCATGAAATTTCAACAGCTTCGTATATTCCATCATCCTACAAACAGTCATATCATTCATAAATTAGAATGCCCATTGGGGAAAAGAAAGACAAGTGAAAGAAGTGCATCATGTATAACCATTTTTTTTTCCTAAATGAATTAAAAAAAAAAATAAAATGAAAGAGGAATGAAATTGACACAAAAGAAATGGTCTCACCATATGATTATAGGTTTTGGTTTAGGTTTAGGTTATAGGTTTAGGTTAAGGTTTCGGTTAAGGTTTAGGGATTTGAGTTTAGGTTATAGGTTTTGGTTTAGGTTATAGGTTTTAGTTAAGGTTTAGGTTTAGGTTATAGGTTTTTGGATTTGAGAATGGGTTCGGGTTTACGTTATAGGTTTGGTTTTGGTTTAGGTTATAGGTTTTGGGATTTGAGAATGCGTTCGGGTTTAGGTTATAGATTTTAGTTTTGGTTTAGGTTATAGGTTAAGGTTAAGGTTTAGGTTTAGGTTATAGGTTTTGAATTTAAGAATGGGTTCGGGTTTAGGTTATAGGTTTTGGTTTTGATTTAGGTTATAGGTTTTGGGATTTGAGAATGAGTTCGGGTTTAGGTTATAGGTTTTGGTTTGGTTTAGGTTACAGGTTTTGGTTTAGGTTATAGGTTATAGGTTTAGGTTAAGGTTTAGGTTTAGGTTATAGGTTTTCGGATTTGATAAGGGATTCTGGTTTAGGTTATAGGTTTGGTTTTAGTTTAGGTTATAGGTTTGGTTTAGGTTACATGTTATAGGTTAGGTTAAGGTTTAAGTTTAGGTTATAGGTTTTGGATTTGAGAATGGGTTCGGGTTTTGGTTATAGGTTTTGGTTTGGTTTTGGTTTGGTTATAGGTTATAGGTTTAGGTTAAGGTTAAGGTTTAGGTTATAGGTTTTGGGATTTGAGAATGGGTTAGGGTTTAAGTTATAGGTTTTGGTTTTGGTTTTGGTTATAGGTTTTGAATTAGGTTATAGGTTATAGGTTTAGGTTTAGGTTATAGGTTTTGGGATTTGAGAATGGGTTTAGGTTTAGGTTATAGGTTTTGGTTTAGGTTTAGGTTATAGGTTTTGGTTTTGGTTTTGGTTTAGGTTACAGGTTTTGGGATTTGAGAATGGGTTCGGGTTTAGGTTATAGGCTTTGGTTTTGGTTTAGGTTATAGGTTTTTGGTTTTGGTTTAGGTTATAGGTTTTGGTTTTGGTTTAGGTTGTAGGTTTTTGCATTTGAGAATGGGTTATGGTTTAGGTTTAGAAAATTGGGTTCGTGCTCGGGATTGGGTTTAAGTTTTGGTTTTCAAGTTTAGGTTTAGGTTTAGGTTAGGGAGTTGAGATTAAGATTAGGTGTAGGTTTAGCTTTAGGGAATTGAGTTTAGGTTTTAGGTTTAGGGAAAGGTTAGGTTTAGGTTATAGGTTTTGGGATTTGGGAATAGTTTTAGGTTATAAGTATAAGTTTAGGTTAGGTAATTATAGGTTAAGGTTAGGGATTTGAGTTTAGGTTATAGGTTTTGGTTTATGTATAGGTTTTGGTTTAGGTTTTTGGATTTGAGAATGGGTTCGGATTTAGGTTATAGGTTTTGGTTTTGAGAATGGTTATAGGTTTTGGGATTTGAGAATGGGTTCGGGTTTAGGTTATAGGTTTTGGTTTGGGTTTAGGTTTAGGTGTAGGTTTTTGGATTTGAGAATGGGTTGTGGTTTAGGTTTAGGAAATCGGGTTCATGTTCGGGATGGGTTTAAGTTTTGGTTTTCAAGTTTAGGTTTAGGTTTAGGTTAGGGAGTTGAGATTAGGATTAGGTGTAGGTTTAGCTTTAGGGAATTGAGTTTAGGTTTTAGGTTTAGGGAAAGGTTAGGTTTAGGTTATAGGTTTTGGGATTTGGAATAGTTTTAGGTTTTGTTTGTTTGGTTTAGGTTATAGGTTATAGATTTTGGTTTAGGTTTAGGTTAAGGTTATAGGTTTTGGGATTTGAGAATAGGTTAAGGTTTAGGTTGAGGAAATTGGGTTCGGGTTTGGCATCGGGGTTAAGTTTGGGTTTTCAAGTTTAGGTTTAGGTTTAGGTTAGGGAGTTGAGATTTAGGATTAAGTGTAAGTTTAGCTTTAGGGAATTGAGTTTAGGTTTTAGGCTTAGGGAAAGGTTAGGTTTAGGTTATAGGTTTTGGGATTTGGGAATAGTTTTAGGTTTTGGTTTTGGTTTAGGTTATAGGTTATAGATTTTGGTTTAGGTTTAGGTTAAGGTTATAGGTTTTGGGATTTGAGAATAGGTTAAGTTTAGGTTGAGGAAATTGGGTTCGGGTTCGGCATCGGGGTTAACTTGGGTTTTCAAGTTTAGGTTTAGGTTTTTAGGGTAGGTGAGTGAGATTTAGGATTAGGTGTAGGTTTAGATTTAGGGATTTGAGAATAGGTTAAGGTTTAGGTTTAGGAAATCGGGTTCGGGTTCGGGATGGATTTAAGTTGGGGTTTTCAAGTTTAGGTTTAGGTTTAGGTTAGGTAGTTAGGTTTAGGTTAGGTTGTAGGTTAAGGTTTAGGGAATTGAGAATAAGTTAAGGTTTAGGTTTAGGAAACCGGGTTCGGGTTCGGGATCGGGTTTAAGTTTGGGTTTTCAAGTTTAGGTTTAGGTTAGGTTAGGTAGTTAGGTTTAGGTTAGTTTGTAGGTTAAGGTTTAGGGAATTGAGAATAGGTTAAGGTTTAGGTGAGGAAACCGGGTTCGGGTTCGGGATCGGGTTTAAGTTTGGGTTTTCAAGTTTAGGTTTAGGTTTAGATTAGGGAGTTGAGATTAGGATTAGGTGTAGGTTTAGGTTAGGGAATTGAGAATAGGTTAAGGTTTAGGTTGAGGAAACCGGGTTCGGCTTCAGGATCGGGTTTAAGTTTGGGTTTTCAAGTTTAGGTTTAGGTTTAGGTTAGGTAGTAGGTTAAGGTTTAGGGAATTGAGAATAGGTTATGGTTTAGGTTGAGGAAACTGGGTTAGGGTTCTCTCTCGAGTTTAAGTTTGGGTTTTCAAGTTTAGGTTTAGGTTTAGGTTAGGGTAGTTAGGTTAGGTTAGGTTGTAGGTTAAGCTTTAGGGAATTGAGAATAGGTTAAGGTTTAAGTTGAGGAAACCGGGTTCGGGTTCGGGATCGGGTTTAATTTTGGGTTTCAAGTTTAAGTTTAGGTTTAGGTTAGGTAGTTAGGTTTAGGTTAGGTTGTAGGTTAAGGTTTGGAATTGAGAATAGGTTAAGGTTTAGGTTGAGGAAATCGGGTTCGGGTTCGGGATCGGGTTTAAGTTGGGTTTTCAAGTTTAGGTTTAGGTTTAGGTTAGGGATTTGAGATTAGGATTAGGTGTAGGTTTAGGTTTAGGGAATTGGAATAGGTTAAGGTTTAGGTTTAGGAAACCGGGTTCGGGTTCGGGTTCGGGATCGGGTCTAAGTTTGGGTTTTCAAGTTTAGGTTTAGGTTTAGGTTAGGTAGTTAGGTTTAGGTTAGGTTGTAGGTTAAGGTTTAGGGAATTGAGAATAGGTTAAGGTTTAGGTTTAGGAAACCGGGTTCGGGTTCGGGTTCGGGATCGGGTTTAAGTTTGGGTTTTCAAGTTTAGGTTTAGGTTTAGGTTAGGTAGTTAAGTTTAGGTTAGGTTGTAGGTTAAGGTTCAGGGAATTGAGAATAGGTTAAGGTTTAGGTTTAGGAAACCGGGTTCGGGTTCGGGATCGGGTTTAAGTTTGGGTTTTCAAGTTTAGGTTTAGGTTTAGGTTAGGTAGTTAGGTTTAGGTTAGGTTGTAGGTTAAGGTTTAGGGAATTGAGAATAGGTTAAGGTTTAGGTTTAGGAAACCGGGTTCGGGTTCGGGTTCGGGATCGGGTTTAAGTTTGGGTTTTCAAGTTTAGGTTTAGGTTTAGGTTAGGTAGTTAGGTTTAGGTTAGGTTGTAGGTTAAGGTTTAGGGAATTGAGAATAGGTTAAGGTTTAGGTTTAGGAAACCGGGTTCGGGTTCGGGATCGGGTTTAAGTTTGGGTTTTCAAGTTTAGGTTTAGGTTTAGGTTAGGTAGTTAGGTTTAGGTTAGGTTGTAGGTTAAGGTTTAGGGAATTGAGAATAGGTTAAGGTTTAGGTTTAGGAAACCGGGTTCGGGTTCGGGTTCGGGTTCGGGATCGGGTTTAAATTTGGGTTTTCAAGTTTAGGTTTAGGTTTAGGTTAGGTAGTTAGGTTTAGGTTAGGTTGTAGGTTAAGGTTTTGGGAATTGAGAATAGGTTAAGGTTTAGGTTTAGGAAACCGGGTTCGGGTTCGGGATCGGGTTTAAGTTTGGGTTTTCAAGTTTAGGTTTATGTTTAGGTTAGGTAGTTAGGTTTAGGTTAGTTTGTAGGTTAAGGTTTAGGGAATTGAGAATAGGTTAAGGTTTAGGTTGAGGAAACCGGGTTCGGGTTCGGGATCGGGTTTAAGTTTGGGTTTTCAAGTTTAGGTTTAGGTTTAGGTTAGGGAGTTGAGATTAGGATTAGGTGTAGGTTTAGGTTTAGGGAATTGAGAATAGGTTAAGGTTTAGGTTGAGGAAACCGGGTTCGGGTTCGGGATCGGGTCTAAGTTTGGGTTTTCAAGTTTAGGTTAGGTTTAGGTAGGTAGTTAGTTTAGGTTGGTTGTAGGTTAAGGTTTAGGAAATTGAGAATAGGTTAAGGTTTAGGTTGAGGAAATCGGGTTCGGGTTCGGGATCGGGTTTAAGTTTGGGTTTTCAAGTTTAGGTTTAGGTTTAGGTTAGGGGATTTGAGATTAGGATTAGGTGTAGGTTTAGGTTTAGGGAATTGGAATAGGTTAAGGTTTAGGTTTAGGAAACCGGGTTCGGGTTCGGGTTCGGGATCGGGTCTAAGTTTGGGTTTTCAAGTTTAGGTTTAGGTTTAGGTAGGTAGTTAGGTTTAGGTTTAGGTTAGGTTGTAGGTTAAGGTTTAGGGAATTGAGAATAGGTTAAGGTTAGGTTTAGGAAACCGGGTTCGGGTTCGGGATCGGGTATAAGTTTGGGTTTTCAAGTTTAGGTTTAGGTTTAGGTTAGGTAGTTAGGTTTAGGTTAGGTTGTAGGTTAAGGTTTAGGGAATTGAGAATAGGTAAGGTTTAGGTTTAGGAAACCGGGTTCGGGTTCGGGTTCGGGTTCGGGATCGGGTTTAAATTTGGGTTTTCAAGTTAGTTTAGGTTTAGGTTAGGTAGTTAGGTTGTAGGTTAAGGTTTGGGAATTGAGAATAGGTTAAGGTTTAGGTTTAGGAAACCGTGGTTCGGGTTCGGGATCGGGTTTAAGTTTGGGTTTTCAAGTTTAGGTTTATGTTTAGGTTAGGTAGTTAGGTTTAGGTTAGTTTGTAGGTTAAGGTTTAGGGAATTGAGAATAGGTTAAGGTT
>JAJHSJ010001352.1:0-46661 GCA_021015155.1 Magnolia officinalis | reverse complement strand
CTGTACTTGTATTTTAATCATTTCCATCCACATCACCTATCTAGACCGTCCATTGTGTGCAATCCACTCTTTATAGGCTACTAATAAAATAAATAATAAATAAATAAACCCCACCAATATGATGATCCTGAACATCCATAAATGAACCACTCTTATTCAACAAATCTTACGCATCCAGTGGATGGTTTGGATCATCTGATCAATACTGTCTCAAGCCGACTTATGGAGAGTAAACTGGACCAAATGGACGGTCCAGATAGGCGATGTGGATTTTCAAGAGTCCAAATCCAATGATGGTCCTTGGAACGTTCCCACTAACTTTTCCAACTTGAGTTTGGGTCTGTTCAAAGTACGAAGTACGAACCACCTCTGCCGTCCAATCACGTGAGCGTGCACGTGACCGTCTATTCAGATTGTCCAATCGGTGGGCCATCTATGCAGCTAAACTGTCCAGTCGATAACCTAATGGTTAAGGCCAATCACTCACTTTTGGATGGTTTTTTAAGAGCTGCGGAACCGTCAACGGACAACAGTTGGACGATTACGACCGTTCATTTTGTGATCCCGCAGTGTACGAAGCTTGATACGCATGCACTGGGATACTCTACCCGTATCACACGCCTAACTAAAATTAAATTCTCCAAATCATTTGGCCCACCATAGCCAGATCATACCATAAAAGCATATTGATTGAATGATCATAACCACTTATTAATGTTCATTTGTTTTTTGAATGTGTACCATCAACTGGTTTTCATTTAAATAGTCTGATTTTCATTTAAACCGTCCATTAAAATGGGCAAGTCTGATTTTCATTTATGAACGGATATGACCCACAGATTAGATGGTCTGGAAATGATGTCTGGTGTGGTTTAGATCATTCCATCTGGAATGGACGATAGAAAGCACAAGATGGTCATTGATATCAAGGATGGAAATGGGCCGGGTAACCCACCAACTCCACAAGCCCAGCCCGTTTTGGGCCGGGCATGGCCCATGGGTTGGCATCGACCTAGCTTGCCGGATCAATTTTCGGGTCAGGCTTGTGGTTGCCATATATTTTAATTGTGGACCGTTGGTTTTCGGGCTTTGGATCTTAAGTATCGGGTCCAATTCAGGCATAGCCCAAACCCGGCCCATTGCCACCCCAATTGATATTGATATCTACGGTCACTCTTGATGATAAACACCGGTTTTTGTACTATCATATTTCCACAGGTAGAAAGAAAGGTGAAACGTGTGCCCACATGGCACGTGTGAGAGATTTGATCCAACCATCAGATGAGACCCGCCAAGTAAATGGGCTTCCTTTATTAGGAGGCAGGTCCACGTCAGGTGTGATGGTTGAGTAGTCTTCCAAGGAAGGGTATCCTTTGGTATTATCCTCAGATATCCTAACAAGGTGGGCCGCAATGTCTGAAAGAAATAGACGGCTGGAAAAACAGGGACAAGATTTTTTTAGCCAATCATTTTTTACTGAACACTTTGGACCACCAGATGAAAGGACCAACCAAAATTTTTGAGCCAAGAGATTAGCGGCTCAGATGCTTACCACGTGTGCCAGCTTGGTCCGTGTGGTGGTAGTGAGGTGGAGATGGGTCACTTGTGCGAGATCCCGTCCATTCATCGTGCGGACCATTTCGTCACTTCGAACATGGTCTGGCTTAGGACATGAGGTAGGCCTCATGTGGCCCCGGATTGCGTACTGAGTAACATCTGTGCGGTCCACTTTGACGTACGTGTCAGATCCACGCCGTCCATCTGCTTTATCAGCTTATTTTAGGACATGAGGCCAAAATCGAACCATATCCAAAGCTAAAGTAAGTCACGCGACAGGAAACAGTGGGAATTGAATGCTTACGGTTGAAAACTTCTTGAGGGCCATTGAAGTTTTGGATGAAGCTGATATTTGTATTTTCCTTTCATACATATCTGTGTGACATTATCAACAGGTTGGATGGCTAATAAACATCACTGTAGGCTTTCCACTGTTTGTTGTGGTGTGGTCTACATGAGCTTTGTATATGCTTCAATTTTGGTCTCACCTACTAAAGTGAGCTGGTAAAACAGATGGACGGCGTGGATAATACACATACATAACGGTGGGCCCCACAGAGTTTACTCAGTACGGTATAGGGTTCCTTGGTACGCAATCCGCGTCCGCCTCATGTGTAGAACAAATATGGACCGTCGGTCAGCTTTTTAAATTCATAGCCGTTTTTTTCTTCTTGTTATGTGTGACTGACCAACCTGATGAGCGTTCCAGCCCAAACTTTGCTCTGGGTCAGGATATCATATTCAGGTTGGGTCCCACCTAATAAATGGATAGGAGCTCACACGAGTCTGCCATCTTGCATTTGTGCTAGTCTTTCATCCCTCCATTGTCAAGCTGACTTCAGTACACAACCAGGAATTCCTTCCATTTCCTCTATCGGAGGCCAATTTCCTGTCAGTAGCCAGTTCGACAAAAGGCTCTGTGGGGTCCACTTGATGTGTATGTGACCTGTATTGCTGTCTATTTGCACCAGCTTTTACGAATTTCCAAAGATAAGGCCGACCCAAATGGGCCACACCACTGGGAAATGTGGGGATGGTAACACCTACGATTGAAACCTTGTTGGGTCTTTGAATCAGGGCGGTATTTGGTTTTTGACCCTTTATCCAGGTGGGACCCACATTATGAACGGGTTGGATAGTATATAAACATCAAGAGGAACCCAGGAAGGTTTCAATGTTGGGTTTTCCCCATCCCTCTTCTTCCTTCTGGTGTGGCCCATTCGCATTTTGGGTCGGCCTGGTTTTTCGCCTCACGTATAAAACATGAAATGGCACAGATGATGAACGGAGCGGATGTCACACCCTCATCAGGGTGGGCCCCACATAGCTATGTCGTTGTAGGGAATTCGCTTCTCTCTATTCTCTTACGCAAAATGCTGTATATTCTTCTCGTGCCCGTGAACGATTTCTCCGACACGTCCTTTTCCATGCTGTTGGCAACACGGCCTCTCTCTCTCTCTCTCTCTCTCTCTCTCTCTCTTGCTTGCTTGAATTCACTCTCCCTCCTTTGTAGAGCAGAGAAGGATGATTCAGGTGGTGAACTCTCTCTCTCTCTCTCGCTCGTTCTCTCTCTCTCTGTCCATCTTCTCTTCCTACGTTGACTAGAAGCTGAGGGCTGTGGACTTTAGGTACCACAGACAGGGGACACAACCCACCTATTTTGCCGACCGACACGTGTGGGCAAGGACGAGCATCTTACAACATACACGCGTTGTGGGGGCCACCTAAGGAAACCGGCACATGTGCCACATGTGACCGTTCGGTTGGGTGGATTTACAGAGCTTTTGTCGTCACCTCCCATCCGTATCTGCTTCTTTTCATTTTATCTTTCTCCAGAGGAATTACATGATATCGACCGCAGGATGTGTACAGTATCCTCAAGTCCTTTCTTTTTACTGTACATTTCTGGTCTGCACTATGAAATCTTTCCGGACTCCATCCATCCACCGTTGGTGGGGCCCATTTCTATCTATCACCCAACCGTGGGCCCCACTTGGGCTTCAGAGAATCAATCTCTCGTCTTGTTTTTCTATAGAAAGGATCCAGGTTTCGGTGATCCAGACCGTTGATCTCCTGGGCCCTACATTAAATGGACCATTCTTCAAAAATAATCTTGATTTGAAGGATTTTAGCCTTTTAACTTTGACATTTCATCTAGTCAACATGGACCGTTGATGTACTTTTTTTCAACTGCTTATTTGCTGGAAACCAATTAGACGGTTAGGATTATCCAATCCTAAAATATCTAAATGCTCAACCCCCAGGAAGAAAATGTACGGGTATTTGCAGTGTATGAAGATATAGCAAGGGCTGTTCTATCAAAAATGAGGGGGAATTTTTCAACTCAGAAATATCAGTGCTTCTCAAGAACAGACGTTTGCTAATTCCATACGCGTGTGGATACGTATATATCCACATGCGAGCCCGTGTTAAAAATTGACACGTGTTCGATATCTGAACTTTCCAGAAGGTGGAATACATTGTCAGATATTTCTTCATGAAATTCATGCCATTTCTCTCCTCAGGTGGACCACAGTATACCAAAAAAATGAATGGTTAAAAATATTTTCACCGTTAATTTACTTTATTCCTTGTGGCCCAAATGAAAAGTAAAATTGTCTGAATTTTTAGAAGAAACGTCTAATAATAATTTCTAGATTTACGGAAAGCTCAGATCTTACTAAAATGATTAATTTTTGGACGTGTTCCCGCATGTGAATCTGTACGGGTATACAGCGTGTGAAATTAGAAAACGTCGAATGAACAACGTACCTCTGAAGGCTTCTACCATCATCCTTATCCTGAAATAGGATTGTTGCCAGCTCAGCCGTTTGAGATGAGAGGTAGGTCTTCTCGGAACACGTGCCAAAATTACACACGTATATGAAATCGAGGTCATTTATCAGGTAGGACTCAGTGTAGGCATGCATTGGACCCTCCTCACACACGTGACAGTTGTACGAGAAAAATGGACGGTTGGATGTAAACTACCAGCAGTCACTTATTTACACGCGTGGCTTATTTTAGAACGTGTATTTACGCATGAGAAATACGGAATCGGGAGAGACTGAAGTAATTCACCGCACAGCTGGCACGGTTTGAGAAAGCGAGACATCCAGTCCGTTCATCAGCTGAGGACGACCATGATAAAATCATGGCCCGTGGTAATTAGGCCAGAGGTTTTCCAGCCGTTCATTCTCTCAAGCACGTTTGGCCCATTTCCCACCTGATGAGAAGAACCACAACATTTTATGAACATGGTGGTCCCTACTCACAAGATGAGCCCAACCTGTATGTTGAGTGAGATCGTCGGTTGTCCATTTATTCCAGAAATGTGGCCCAGATTTTTATCACATTGATCTGATTTTTCTACCAAATGATCTTCATGGATGGTTCTATCATTTTCATGGTTCGGATTTCATACATCGGTTGCATGATTTCCGGAAAGATGGTATGTATGACAAGTTGGCATGCCGACTCCCGTACGTATCAGTTCTCTCCTTGATCGGAAAATATAAGCGCGGATGCACCTGCAGTTCTTACAAAAAGGTCGAAGAGAAAAACTTTATACTCCTGCAGAGTGTGATAGTTGATATGCGTGCACTAAAATATAGAGAAATTGACATAATTAAACTCAAAATAAACCGTCCAAATCGTGTGACCTATGTTAGATTAACCAAAACCCATAGAATTTTCTGTTTTTGATAGAGGATCATTGGACATTTAATGGACGGTTGAAAGTAAAAGAAGTTAATGGTCCGATTTTGATAGACAAATGTATCATTGGACATTTTAATGGACGGTTGAAAGAACAATCGGTATGATTATCGTGACGTATCCACAGTAGCTCTCGCAAATTACGCGGCTTTGTTCGAGTTAATGCATGTCGTGTATACATTTTCGAGTGCCCGTGTATCAAGTATCACTCTCCATCAGAGTATCAACTAACTGGCCATTAATATCAACTAAGAGAAAATGGGCCCCCTCTTTTTAAAATCAATGAGCTGATACTGTTGTTTCCTGAAACGAGACCGCAACAGCAAGTGGGCCTTTGGTCGGTCAAAATTACAAGTGCCACCTAGTCCATGAACGGTCATTATTTGTTGGATTCGAGGTCAGATTTTCTCTCCCATGGTCTGTCCCCCGTTGAATCAGATAGGGATTAGTCTAATCCATTTTATTTTAAGTGGGTGACAAAATCAAAGCCATTGAAAATCTATCACATTTTTAATGTGCTTCACAACGGCGCATGAGAAAAGATAACGCATGTGTGCTTTAATTGGCCCGCTTTGCATGAATTTTCAATCAGGACCGTCTATCTTATTTCCCATATTACAGATTAAAAATGTTTCAATATGAACATCCATCGGATGATCCTATCCATCATATCAGGATGGGCCCCACCATTGTGGTACGAAGTCCTAGAGCCCACCCTGGTGGTGGGATGCACTTGGGTCAGTAGGGGACAACCCATGTTATAGAAAGAAAAACGTCAGTCAGTAAGGCTACGAAAGGCCAAACGTTGGTGTAGAAGCTACGGGAAGTCTCCCACACATGTTTAAGGGTCAGGATCTTCCGATCGGAGAGAGATTTACGGCATCCCCATGAATGCGCCAGTTTATACATGTAAGGCTGATGGTTCGAAGATCAGTACCATTGATTTGAAGGAAACCAAAGTGGACGTAGGATGCCTAAAGAGGATACTAACCGTTGGATCAGTTACCTAAAAATAGACGATTACAGAGAAAACAACGGTCAGGATAATCATAAAAAATCTGACGGTTAGGATGATCTCATGTTGAAAATTTTGAAACGTACTGCATTGGAGGTGTGACCCATCATGTGAATGGTCTAGATCACCGAACCAGGGCACTTCATGAACAAATCGGACCCCTTAATCATCTCTACGAAAAATACGTGTCATTCTCTATTTTGGGAACCAATCCCAAAACAGAAACGCAGTGAATGTAAATGGAAAGGAAATGCGCGGAAAGAAAGGGTGACGCAATTTTTAATCCAGGCCGTCAACTGTGAACTAATCTGGGCCGTCCATTTTTGCACCATCCACACTTCAACATCATTTGAGTTGCAAACCATCTTAAGTGGATCCCGATATTTGGGCCGTCCAGATTAGTTCAAATCGATCTTTGCTGACACATACTCGTGTACAAGGCACGTGCCAGCCTTGCATATAAATGCAATATCCCAGCCGTCCATCAGAGTGGAACCCCAATGTATATGGTACGCTGGAGTATGTGTACTGACATGGGTGTGTACTAACAAGCTAACCCAAAAATAAATAAATAAACATGACTGAAGTGTACCTGATGGACGGCTGGCGTGTAAATGGTACGCTGTGTACACGCGTGTGGGCTAACTCTAAAGCACTTTAAAATTTCAAAATAAATTTCCTTATATAAACTTATAAAATTTTACTTTTAATTTCTCAACGAAGCTATTTTTAGAACAAAAATACCCTTGATATATCGTTTTTTTTTTTCCAAATCGTTTCATCTGTCCGTATTTCTACATCAAATAATCTCCTCATTTTTCTTTCGAAGTCTTCATTTTTGGTTCTTCATTACTTCAAACAGTCTATGTTAAAGAAAGATAGATTTAATATTTGATATAACCGTCTTAGATAAATTTTTTGTTCACTTTTAATTGATTATTTTAATTAAACCTTTAAATATTTGATTTTCATTTTTAAACTATAGGAATTAATTACATACTTGGTGAATTTTTATTTGTACTCTATCAATATTCACTTATAGTCGGTGAAGATATATGTACTTGTACTCAGTTAATATTCATATATATTTACTGAAAATATATATATACTGGTTAATTTTCACCTATCATCGGTCATTTTTTGCATGTACTTCAAATTATATCTCAAATTAAACTGACTAAATTGTGTACCTGACAATACGTATGTTTCAGTCCAAAACTTAAGTTTATGGAACAATCTCAAGCTGTGATTACGGGACATTTATTTGAAGATATAGGACCATTGGATAATTTTAATTTCTAACCATCCAATAAATTTCCAAATATCCCATTGTCGGAATAATCGAGTAAGCGTAATATTATTCTGATGATACATCTAAAAGGAAAACAATCGTTTGGACAGTATAATTTCGATTTACATTCATGCGAGGTATGCAATTTCTCAGTACTTTTTAAGCCCCGTGTATCATCCTCCTCACTCAACCCGAGTCTCAAAATTCTTTCCATCAGTCCTGAGGAAGTGAATGAGGGACTGAATGAGGAACCTGCACCTAAGTTTGTGGGGCCCACCATGTTCAATAAGTAAAATCCACTCCGTATATCAGGTTTTATCCACGATTTTAGGACCTAGGTAAAAAAATCATAGAGATTCACGACTCAGATGGACCACTCCACATAGAACAATGTGGTTGGGATGCCACTATGGTGGTTATACTTCATCAAACTGTTTAGCTTTTTTGAGAGGCCACTATGGTGGGTATACTTCATCAATGCCATTAACCGGGTGTAATTCAACAAGATGAATTGAAAATATAAAAATCAGACTAATTCAATTATCAAGCGAGCTATACCGTGTGTACTTACAGGTTTTAGGAGCAGTTTTAAATTTCTCCCTTTGATGTATATCCTACTGTAACTTTTATCAGAGTAAAATTTTGTATGTACGGTTTAAATATTGGTTCTCAGATGATGGACGGGGTAGATTTTCATATAAATAATGGAGGGTCCTACATAGCTTGTGTGTCTTAGGCAGCTGCGTAGTACTGGTGTTGTAGGCGGTTCCGTCCCGTAGGGAGATTGTCTTCTAAAAAGAGATTTGATCGTGTACATCACGAAACATTGCATTAACATCCTCGGGACTTTACCCTTTGAATCCGGATCGTATTCTAATGATCCAAACCGTTTATAAGACAATTCTTACGATGTACGGTGGAAATCAAAAAAATAAAAACTCTCGATTTGATTATTTCAACACTTTATAATTGAGATCTTTTGCTTTGAACGTTAATGGCCATCATAACCTCCGTTTTATCAAAGAACGGAAGTATTCGATCCGAAAAATATATATTTTTTATGTCTACCATCCATGGAAGTTATTATCAACTAAACGATTTGGATCATTGAAAAATATCCAAATCCAACGGCTGGAGTACCGACGTATGTTATTTTAGTACATCCGTATGTACTCGATCAAACCTCTCAATAAAAAGACCCCACTAGATAAGCAAGCCCATGACGCCAGTATCGGGAACATACCTCATTATAGAAAAAAGAAATGTTCCTATACTCTCAAGAGTACAGTAAGTTATAGTACCCCTCATTGCATGGGTCACTTGAACAATCCAATAGATCAATCTAAACTGTCCATTTAGTGTAGAACACATAACAATCGATTTCATGCAAAAACGAATCTGATCGGATGATCTGAACCATCCAAAACTAGTCCTCATTTTTTAGCCATACTTTTTCCAACTCGTGGATGGGATGGTCAGGATTACCTAAAAGAAGTAAATCTCAAGAATCATAAGCAATCCATGATGGGACTGAATTGAACGATTGATTAGAACTATTTTTTTGTAAATGATATTGACCGTCCATAATAAAGTAATTTATCATATGGTTAAGATTATCATATCAGTGTGATAATTGCATGGTAAGCCCTGGAGTATGGGTTTGACCCAATGAAATTTACAGTCTTAATCAATCGAGTGGACTGTTTGAGGATCGCGATGCAACTAGAGCAATATAATTTACCATCCAATCCACTGATCCAGACCGTTCATTAGGTCCAACACACATTTCACAAGTTACCATGCAAAAATACACCGTTCCGGAAAATATTAACCATTTGATCAATGACCTTCAATATGGACGGTCAAGATTCTTTACAGGGAATAGTTCTAATCAACAATTCGATGCATCTATTAACCAGGGTCCATCACGGATTGCTTATTACTCCAAAGTATGAATTTTAATAGCCGGTCAAATCCATCCTATCCATGGTTAGGAAATGGACGGCTAGAGAAAATAAATCCAAATCAAGGATAATTGAACCATCGTATCAGTCAAATTTTTTTATCGTGGCCCAAAAAATATGGTATGGACTTAATAGACGTTTCAGATCGACTGATTAATCTCTCAAAGTAAAACAGTACAGATAGTAGCACCATAAGTTATATTGCTCCGAGAACACTGCAGCATTTCTCAGTAAAAAAATCAAAAAAAGATAAAAGATAAAGAAAAGGTGGGCCCACCCAAGATGGTGGGACCTCTCGAGGCAATAGAAAAAGCCCAGGTGATACCCACTGCCACACCCATCTGCTCCTCCACAACCCTCCTATAAATACTCCCAACTCCCCCTTCTCTTCTTCTCTCCCAAGAGAAACAGCTTAGAAAATCAAAACCCAGAAGAGAGGAGACCGATTAGAGAAGAAGCCTAACAGAGCTCTCTCTCTCTCTCTCTCTCTCTCTCTCTCTCTCTCTCTCTCTCTCTCTCTCTTTCTCTCTCTCTCTAGCCGTAGAAAGGAGTTGGGTTTGTTTCTTATTCAGCCATGTCTGCTTCTGCTGGTGCAACAGAGTTCTACATAGACGAAAAATGGAAGCTTTCAAAGAAGGGAAGCAGCAGAGGAGGTGGAGGGCCTTTCATGAGGAATTCCTCACATGGGCGGTGTTCTTTCACAAGGAAATGCGCCAGTCTCGTCAAAGAACAGAGAGCTAGGTTCTACATCATGAGGCGCTGCGTCACCATGCTCATTTGCTGGAGAGAATACAGAGATTCTTAGAAAAAAAAAATCCCATTTCCCCCTTCTTTTTTCTCTTTCTTTCTGTTCAGAATCTGATGGAGAAGAAAAAAATACATGGGTTGTAAATATATTTTATTTTTTTAATTTCAACTCCATGTAGGAGACGGAATCTTGATATGAATATGAGTTCAAAAGGATTTTGAGATGGGTGTCTTTTTATTCTTTCCTTCTTTCTATCTGTTGATTGAAATCACGACAGAGAGATTCCTTTCATGGTGTTTACAGCAGAGTCTGTGGAGTCCGACGTGCTCCCGACTGACGCCGTATTATTTTATTTGTTTTCTTTTTTATGAATTTAAAAGGGAATTTGATATTGGCATCCTACCTGATTGATCTGAATACACCAGTCTTTTCCATTTTTGGCAAGTTGGTTGTACGGTTCTGTACTTTTTTCTGCTAAAAGTTGAAAGGATTGGTGTGTTTTTCTGTCAGGGTGGGAGTAAACAGTGTTATCTAAACACCCTCTTATTGATAGATAACCCCCACTCTTTCTATAGTTGGGAGGGCTTTGCTAAAAGCTGGAGGGTTTTTAGTTGCTGGATGTAGGAAAAAGGGGTGTCTATCAATCTGTTGGTGCAGATATCAGTCGTATGGAAATGATGTGATGGGAGCGGACCACCAAATTATTTGGTTTCCCACTTTTGATGCAAGTACTAGGGATATGAGCAATCCAACGGTTCTCCATCTTCCATACGAAGTCTAGGATCGAAGGCTAGAATCATCCGATGAAAGTGAATTGGATGGTCCCGATCTACCCCTCTGCCTTGTGTACGGACATCAGGTGACCACCTAATTCGGTGGTCCGGCGGGATCACCGGGGTCATTGGGTGAGGTAGCTGCAGTGGCCCTCCATTCTCAATCGTCCACTTGCAGATTATTTTAGTAATATGACATTTACACCTTTTTTTTTTAACGGATACACCCTTGTAGATTGTGGACTTGTGGATTGTAAGAAAGAGGGGTGTTGATATCAAAAAGTAGGGTTTAAAATATCATTTGTGATATTTTATAAGGGAAAGGGTAAAAAGAGTCTTCCCCACTCACTCGCCTGTCATTTCTAGTTATAGGCTGATAGCTGGAGGTGTAATGAGGGCGCGGACTGCGATGCGTTGTGAAACGACGAAAATGCCCTTCTGTCTCCTATTACCGCCTTCGGATTTTGCCCCCGCACTTTTTACCGCGGCAGCAATTTTGACTCCTGAGACCGTCCAATGCCCACCTTGGGACTGCGCTTCGCTTCGGCGTGGGATTGGAATTTCAGGGGTACTTTTGTCCATTTTCCTAAGTCGCGGGTGGGACTCCGAAGGGCAGTTTTGGAATTTCACGGCCTTGATGTTAGGGAATGATAAATCATGGGAGTTCACCACAGCTTTGGGAGTTGGATAATTACGAACTCGGTCGAGGCCGGGGCCGTGTGGGACCCATCGTGATGTATGGGTTCCATCCACGCGGTCCATACATTTTGCAAGATCATTTTAGGGTATGAACCCAAAGATGACGCAGATCCAATGCTTAAATGGACCACAAGTGGGCTCTAGGAAGGTTTCAACGGTGGGTATCTGTCACCGTTGCTTCCTGCAGTGTGGTCCACTTGAGTCTAGGATCTACCTCATGTTCGGCTCGTATCAAAAAATGATCTAGCAAAATGGATGGACCGCGTGGATAAAACCCGTACATCACGACGTACCCTACGGGGCCTGCCTGGATCGAGTCCGTCCAGGCAAGGGCAGGACGCAGTCCGCTTCCATGGTGGGACGATCCATACCCATCAGATTGTGGGGAACGGATTAGGTGCGGTCCCGGCCTCACCCAAGACAGTGCAGCCCACTTTGATGTATGTATTCTATATCCACGCCGTCCATCCATTTTTTCAGATAATTTTACGGTGATTGTCCAATTCTCAGGTGGACCATACCATACGAAATAGTGGTGATTGTGACCTACTGAACGGGCTGGGTGGAAAATAAATATTACGGTAGGACCTAGGAAGTTTTTAATGGTAGGGCGTTTAATCACCACTGTTCCTATAGTATGATCCATCTGAGATTTAGATCTTTGAGCCTATGCCCTGAAATGATCTGGAAAACCGGATGGACGGCGTGGATATGGAATAAATACAGCGAGATGAGCCCCACAGTAAGGGCTGCACCGTCTTGGCTGAGGCCGCGGCCGCACCTGGTCCGCTCCCCAGATTGTGGAGGGTGCTGTGGATGGAGACGGATTGGCTACTCCCCCTGCATGGTCCGTGCTCCGTGGGCCCCACCATGATGTATGTTTTTCATCCATGCCGTCCATCTATTTTTCTAGATCATTTTATTATATAATACCAAAAATGAGTTATATTCCAATCTCACGTGGACCACATTACAGGAAACAGTATTGAATGAACTTCGACCATTAAAAACTTTTTGGGGGCCATAAAGTTTTGGATCAAGCTGATCTTTGTTTTTTCCCTCTCATCTGGGTCTGTATGACCTAATCAACAGATTGGATTTCAAATAACCAGTACAGTGGGCCTTAGGAGGATTTTAATGGTGGATATCCAATCACTACTGTTTTCCTGTGTTGTAGTCCACCTAAGATTTATATCCCTCTCATTTTTGGGATACAGCCCTGAAATGATCCGTAGAAATGAATGAACGGTATGGATGAAACATATACATCATGGTGGAAGGGAGAGTAGCCAATCCGTTTCCGCTGTGGATGTGTGGTGCTCGAAATTCACGCCGATTGAGCAATCTTAACTGTAGATCGACTGTGGACGGTCTAGATCGTGTTTCCAATGATTCCATGCGTAGTGCGAACGACACCTGTGTTTTAACAGAGGTCTGTTAGTTCCCACACGCGCGTCGAGCTCTGCCCATCCACACGCACGTATACGTGGAAATATTTACCAAGTATGCCATATCCGAGCTTTCAGTCCGGCGGGAACCAATGCCTAGATCTTCTGCTTCAAACATCAGACCGTTTATCTCGTAAGGTGGGCCACAAATGTTCAAAGTCAACCCAGGGTTAAAAACAATCTTTCTAGCCGTCCGTTTCTTTTCCAGCCGATTCCTGAGGTATGAACGGCCTCCTTTAAGGATAGAAGACCTAAACAGTCCATCCGACCTGATGGACGCTCAGATCTCGCGCACGTGTGGAAATCAGCAAACCTCCATCTCTGAAACAATGGCCACTCTATCATATGAGTTACAAAAACCTCACATTTTCCAATTCCACAAATTGATGGCTGTATGTTGAACGGTCAGATGATCCGACACGTCTACACAGTAGGATAATCCTAACCATCCGTATTGATGGCTGTTTTGGATGATGCAACCACGTTGGAACGAGACAAACTCTCGTTATTGTATTGATTCATTGGGGGTATGGTCAGACTCAATTTTCAATATGAAATGTTTAAATAAACCCATACCGTATACAAGGTGGGCCACCTCCAATGCTTTGGATGTGCTCGTGAGCCCTATCTATCTATATGAGGTTGAGGTGTCTATTTTCCATTCTACATCACACGACGCCAGTTTTATTTTATTGTTTTATTTTATGGATGGTATGGTCAGACTGCTTTTGTCCTTTGCAGTGGGACCCACCTCACATGATATCAGCGACTCGTGTTGCATGGGGGTGGGCCCACTTAAGAGGCCAATTAGGAGTCGTCCATTTCATTACGTTTTCGTTTTGCTTCCGTCGCGACGCAGGAATCAGCTTGTGTTGTCCACCCACTGGGGCCCACATGCTCACCTGGTCCCATGACTTGAACCGTACATTTTATCTTTACTACTATAGTTAAGCTATTATTCCATGATCTGCCTTCGTTTCTGATCCTAGCCACTGATTTTAAGGTTAAGCGCGAACCATTGGACATGTTCTTTTGATTGTTTTAAATTCATATATAGATAATGGTGGTCACTATCACCCGTAACGAACGGTCTTTATAGAGGCTATTATAGCACAAATCACAGCATGGACGGTTCGGATCATCGGAAAACTCATCAAGTGGGCCACACTGGGCGGGGACACAGGTTTGACCCTGAGTCGCGACACAGGCAAAATGAACTCTTTCATCAATCTTTTCTATCGTAGTGATAGTTTACCACAACTAATCCAATGTAAACTTAGCCTGTACTTATATACGTAAGTCAATCCAGACCGTCAAAATCAACGGATCATTGTGGATAATGCATGACCGGGAATTCACACTTAACGAACGATTTGATAACTTGATTACGTTCCGTTTTGACGGGTTTAGAACAATTAGTCAAGATTTTAAATAAAATAAATGATTATATCTATCTAATTTCCAACCCATGATCAATCAGAAATAATCCCTTTAATATGAACGGTCTGGATTGTTTACTCAAGCATGCAACTCGTACAGTTGATGAGACACAACAACTTTATAAATGGTGGAAAACAAGCACCGTTATTTCCATTCTCCTATCCATCTCGTCATTCCAAGGGTATTTCAGTAATTTTACCTTTCCAATAATGCAATCGGCCTGGGTTGCACCATGCTTCCATTTTCCACTATGGCTCTGGTGTATGAGAACTGAAACTGACTACTTATATTCGGTACAATCTATTTTAAGTTGTGGTGTCACATCCACAACACAGTCGCATCTATTAATGAAATTTCTAACCGTCCAGTCTCGTGGGCCCATTGCAGGTGGGCCACAACCCAAAATTCACGTTGATTGGACGATCGTTCCCTTCGATGAAATTCGAATGCTTACCAGTTTATTTTTCTAGCCGTATATGTTTATAGGCTCCAATTCGGTCTCACTTTAACTCAACAGTCTAGATTGGATCTAAGAGAGACACCATAACTTAAAAGTTGGTGATGAACTAGCACTTTTGGTATGTACACGTCATGCTTAGGGAATAGCAAGTGGGCGTTTAAGACAAGAGCTACGCGACGGTAACACATGCGAGCTCGAAAATGCCAAAGTATAGTCAAAATCCCAGCTGTTTTTCTATTCTCACAGAGATTGCCAGAATACGTCCCCACGTATTCTGTAGGGTACGTCGCGACTTATCGTTGGAATCCGTATGTCCTTGAAATGATCCAAACCGTCTATATGATGGGTCTCCATTTGTATGTGGGGTGACAACAAATAAAAGATTCATTTGGATTAATTCAACCCAAATAAAATTTAGCCCTTTTACTTTAATATGACGGTCACCGTAACCTTCGTATAATCAAAGGATTGAAAATATTGAATCTGAGATTTTTTATTTTATTATTATTATTTTTTTTGGGCATGCCTTGCCCAAGAGGATCCTATCATGTAACGGTCTGGATCATTGAAAAAGACCTGAATCCAACCGCTAGAGTGCAGACGTATCTTATTACATTACACGGGCGTGGGATGTATTCTACAAAACCTGCAATCCGGACCATAGATCCAATGGGCACTGTAGTGGATGGTGGATTTCTCCCCAAGTTGTCAGGATTGGACGGTTGTAGGCATTCGATGTTTGATCATAATTTGTTCCTCCTAAGGTAGCATGATGTGTCTTTTTCTTTTTAACCTTGTATGTTTAGGGCACTTGATGGAGAGATTTGGACCGACAATTAGGAAGTTTGGGAGTTTCGATCCATTGGGAGCCCCATTAGACCAACAGTCTCGATCAACTAGTCCAAATTCAGAGGACATCGAGGACAGTGGCACTGCTGCAGAGAGTGACCATGCATATTCACGTGCATGGTAAGTCCATACATACCAACGCAAATGTAAATCAATCTAAATTCTCCCAATGCAAGTGTTGGTAACAAAATGTTGCTACATATCATGTAGCATATATATATATATATAGGAAAATGCTCACCTGCGAACCAGTTCGTACGTAATACGTACGAACTTTTTTGAGAACCCATCATACGTGATGTGGATCCAAAATCTGAACCGTTCATGTGAAGCAGCACCTAGTTTTGGACACTGGTATTTTTGGTTTTTTCAAATAGAGAGTAACGACAACTTCTGCCACATCAGCTTTACGGTGCGTATTCATAGTTGAAATAATGGCTAATAAAATATAAGCGCTCTTTCTCCAACTAGTTAGACATGACGAAGACATAAATGAACGATTAGTCTTTTATCTCTCGTCTTCAAGCTTGTAATTATACCAGAAACAAATTTAAGAAGGATTTATACAAACTCAACTAACACAACTATCAATCAAGCGCAACGATGTGTATCTAGGCTTCCATACTCAATAGCAATGGACCTTAGTATAGATTTAAGTTTAGTTTGTCTGCACATGCATCGGATCAACTTATGTCGTGTCCAGTAGTTGTAATTCCATTCCATTTGCGCTTGCATGCTAGATATGAGGGAAGATAGTAGTTTAGGAACCCGTCCAACTATGCTCATACACTAGGCTGACTGTAATTGTAATTCCCGACATTGCCTTTACTTTGCTTATCAGCACACTGCTCTCGAAAGCATCATGCTACTCTCAACCAGGCGGGCGATTCCCCATAGTGGTAATTTATTCCTATTTTTTTCAACCGCATCCATCTTCTCTCCTTATTCATTTTGACCATATAACTATTGTACATTCACAAGTCCTTGGGTTTTCAAGGCAAAAAAAAAGCTCATTTGGAGGAAAAGCTCCAACCTCCGCTAATCGTCTGAGTAACGAGCGCACAACAATTGGTTGAATAGATGAATGGTTGAGCCATGACCGAGTCAACTCGCTTTATCCGACGTCAGGGGTCAGTGGTCATGATTTGAATCGGACCCAATCGGTTCTGTCATGCTCGCAACCCTCACATGTGTTCCACGCGGCCAATTTTGAGGACCACCGCAGTTTTTGCATGCTCGGTGGGATAGGTGTATAATTGTTAATTAAAACTTTTAACAACATAGCAGACAATATACTTGAGTAAGTGAGAATATGCTAGAACAAGACCTCAATCAAGCCCCTTAAGCAATAGCAATGCGGGTTGAACCAGAGGTCCCTAGTCCACTAGTTCCGGCAATTACAGAAGTAGGGTCAACATCGCAAAACAACTCTGTGGATTCTAACGAAGTCATAGGAAGTGTGAATGTTAGCCTGCGAGAATTAACTGAACAATTCAGGTTACAAGCTGAATATTCTTGTATACAAACTAAAGCTATAAACAGGCTTGTAACTTTCCTTAATGACAGGTTACCGAATTATTGTCAACCTAATCCAGAAATTTATAGATTTGGCAATGTTATGCTTGAAATGTCGATGATACCTCTACGTAATGTACGACCAGACCCAAACATGATAGGTCGAAATATGCCACCGTAGGTAGGCATTAAGATGAATGGACGAATTGACCGATTTAATGGCCCAAATGAAAATGATTTGAATCATGCCATACTGGTTATAAGACCATTTGTGTCGAATAACGACATTCTCGGATATCAAGTTCCCGGTATATAGCCTGCTCATGGTTTACGGATACCTCCAATAGAAAACCCTGGGCTCTCACTTACGGGCCATGAAGAGATTATTAATTTGATAAATGAGGTGACCAACCAACATCATGGTCGACGCCTGAATTGTCCTATTTATCATAAATCATACCTTGATTGAGTTAATCGATTTACAAAGGTACTAAGGGGAACAAAAATATTTGAATTTTCATTATTCTTCAGGGACACGAATCAGTCTATAATAGAATAGATTGGTCGATTCAGCTTACATTGCGGTGAGTTTTCGATCAATGAATATGTGAAACCGAAATGGTTTACCGATTTACTGAATGACATGGCGTTTACATGGCATATTAATTTGCTTGTAAATTCAACACAATCATGACAAGATATGGAAAAAATGTTCCATGCTCAGTTTTATCGAACTGAACCTGAATTTCCTTAGCCGATTTCTCTCGGCTCAGATAGTTACCCGATGAACTAGCTAAAAAATATATCATTCGGTTCAAAAAAGCAAAGAATAGATACCGAATATTTTTGTCAAAAACCCAACTTGTGAAACTAGCTGTGGAAGTTTAAACATGGAGCTCTAAAAGAAATTTGAAGGATAGATTTTGAAGATCTAGTAGATCTGTCAGATCCAACAACCAGGTATGAATAACTAATCAAAGAGAAAAATCAAAGGAAAAACTCATCTTTGGGCACTTATTAAGGTGACCCAAACTATAAGATTGTGTTGGTATAAATAAACCTTTAAAAAACCATTTGTTTGTAGGGATGTAGCCAAGACTGAAGATGAATAATCTCTATAGGGTTTTGGTGTAGTTAAAGAAGTCTTGGAACAAAACATGTGATATTCCTTTGATATTACAAAGGCCGACGAGATATTCGATTTCTTATTGACGACCAAACTCATCAAACTTTCGTTGAAATAAAGAATTTTTTTTCCATATGAATTGAAAGGATAGAATATTATAAATGACATGACTCATGTTCTCATTCCATAAGGAATTGTATTGCCTTTAGAAACATGATTAAAGATAACATAGATTCAGGAATGCTCAAATTAAATTCCTAGATAAAGAGAATAAAGCTATATATGTTAGTCAATATTGACCCATTCCCGCCGACTTTCGGAATTAACATGACAAAAATGGATCTGCAAAATATGAACGCTTCAAATCAGAAGATGAAGTTGAATTGGCAAAAGAATTGTAGGCTTGTCAATCAGACAATGCCAACAGAAGGAACAATCACCGAAGAAGTATTAGGGCCTAGGGGCAGTGTTCTTCTAGTGATAGTTTGGTGATCAGAGAGAATCGTTTGTGTGAAAGATGTCATGAAGATATTATGCGACAACGGTTGGCAAAAGAATTTTATTCATCTAATAGATAAGATAATAGATATGACAAGTATAATAATATTTGAAACACCCAGGTTATTCTTCCTTTGAACACTAATTCAGGTGCAAGACAACACAATTTTCAAAGAAGGCCTATTGAAAAGTAACCTCGAATGTTTAAGCCGATTGCAAATACCGTCAATTGGTGGACCAAAGTTGTTCATTATAATTCCCATAGTACACGATGGAAATGACGATGACTCAAAAACGTTATTGTTTAGGCAGCAAGCAACTTATAGGAACTTAGAAGAGCAGAATCCTGCACATAATCGAACACAAGATATTTTGCTTTGATACCATGTCAAACAACCACTTTCTCTAAAAGCTCAAGCCATCAGAGCATGGGGAACATACTAGGCAAGAGTGGAGGGACACTCACAACATAAAAGAAGAGAATAGATTAACTGATGCATATAATCTTAAGAATATGTTAACTGAGACATATTTATTGCTCTCAGAATTCAAACATTTGACCTTCCGCTCTGTTACCATGTCAAACAACCACTTACTCTAAAAAGCTCTAAAAAGAGCTTTTAGAGCAAGTGGTTGTTTGACATAGTACAAAAGCGAAAGAATATTAAGTGTTTGAATCATAGAAGTAAATATGCCTTCGTTAATGTATTCTCTTACTTATGGTGTGTCCCTCCACTCTTGCTCAATATGTTTTCCAATTCTCTAATGGCTCCAGCTTTTAGAGAAAATGGTTGCTTGACAATCCAATGAGGAAATTACTTTGTAATCCCAATTGCTTGAGCATGGATCTTCAGATCTAAATACATGGGTATATGGACAAGGTTATGGTTTTTTTCATTTGGCATATCAAATAGCCAAGAACTACCTTCTCCCTCATCTTTATCATGAACACTAGTGTGGTAAAATGGACGTTGGAACGTAACTATATATTAATGATCCAGCCATGTTACTTTTACTTGCTCAGGTATGGAATGAATAAACAGCCCTTTTTTAGTCATGGCCCCTTGGCAGGCCATAAGAAAGCAATACATGTCAACTATAAATGAGATGTCACCAAAGGGTGAAGTGGCCCAATGAGATAACAATGGCACAGGATCTATCAAGTGATGAATTACTACATTTCCCTTTAAGGGTCCCACTCCAGATGGTTTTAAGCTTCATAAAATTTCTTACCATGCATCTACCCACACCACAAACCTTCCAACTACATCAAGCATTTTGCAAGTGCATGTGTGAGAGAATGTAGAGATGCGCCAAAATGGTAGAGATGCCCTGGGCTAGAAGGGTAGCAGCATGCACGATTACACTACTTAAATAATACAGTGAAGCTTGCAAACATGGAAAGGTTGCCGAGGTTGAAGGATAATGACCTTAATTAACAATCATCATTAACAATTATGATGAAGCCAAATCAAATCTAGTTAGTGGGTCTTATGCAATGATGATATTTATAAAGTCTATTAGTAATGTTATTAAGTTCTATGTATATGATGTAGGGCTAACTTTATATTTAAGTACTATGTGGTAAAATTTTAATAAATGTAAACTTTTATCCAGTAAATACTTGAAAGTTACTAACTCTTGTAAAATTCAAGATTCTCAAGAATCCTCTCTCTCTCTATATAAGTCTCAGTACTGAGGCCTCTTTCCCATTGTTCATTTCTTTCGGTGTTGCGATTACCACGCTGGGGAGATGGTGATGAAGATTGAGGCTACTTTAATACATGCAGCTTAGGTATGTGATTCAATGCACTTTTTATTCTTGATTTGATGTATAGACGTGTATTGAAATTGACAAAAGCTGATAACATATAAATCACGAATTCAATCTAGAAGGGAAAAGGTTTGATGAGGAGGAAAAGAAAGGATAAATAAACTGATTTTGTTTCACAATGCACCGTTTGTTTGATATATAAAGAAAATTATTTATTAGTCTTTTTTTATATATATAATTGTAATTTTCTATGTAAAATACAAGATGATGCTGTATGATGGATGGGCGATTTTTCATTGTAAAATAAACGTACTATAAAAATAAAATGAAATCCATTCTTCTATATTGTCAATAAAATTAATCATCATGTTATCTATTTCCGTTGAAATCATTTTTAGTTTAAAACATGGATTTAGAGTGGGCCACACCATTTAGACGGTTTGGATCGAGACATATTACATCCTATACCTTATTTCTCACTGTGCACGTGCATGGATGTTTGTAATCCTTCAGCTCACCATACATCCTTTGTCAAAGCGCAGGATAGGCCATGGGAGCCACGTTGCGGGATTAGGTTAATAAAAGCGAACGCACGCCAACCCAACAACCCAACTCCCGCTATCATTGTGACGTGATGGTCTCCTAATCGTAGTACCATCACACCCAGCGCAAGTTAGCGTGACTCCCTTCGTCCAGGGATAGAAAGAAGATGCTCCAACTCCAAAGCGATGGCCCGCGTTCGGTCAACGGTCACATCACCCGACACCACGCCCCCACGTGGCTACGGCGCTCCGTCTTTTCGCGCGGCAGTGAGCGGCCGTAGATTCCGTCGCACCGTCCCATTGGTCCACGTGTCAACGAAGGACCACAACCGTTGAAGAGTCCACGCTCTCCGGACCATGGTCACATGGGCTCGAAGTGGTGGGGCCCGCTGCCACGTCTAATCTGGTTAGGGTCACGTGGGTCGAGTAGTGGACGGTGGGGCCCACTCTCTCCAGATTCAAGCTGCATTGAATGTTTGGGATCCGTTGTCGCGGTGCTGACTGCAGCCTCTCATCCCATGCGCGCCACACGAGCCCAAGTGGCATGGTCGGTGAGATCCAGGCCGTTCATCATTCGGTCTCCACACTGAATTTGTCTTGTCCAAAAATCCAAGCTGGAATACTCATTGGGAGGACTGCGTGTGTTTTGTAAATTGCATACGTAGCAAATGAGTCAAGCTAGGCTGTCCAAATTACGATTGGTAGTTCGAATGTACCAAAAACTTAAACTTAGGCTTTTAATAACCAATTATAAAACACTCCTAAAAGGAGAATTGGGATTCTCCGTTTGCCCTTAATGGGAAAAAAAAAAAAATCTATTTGTGAAATGTGATTATGATACATCATCAAATACTATATTTAGGGCCCATTTGGATGAGTGGATTAGAAGGGATTGAATGGTATTAGGGTGGATGGCATGGATTTCAAGGCAATGATGGTGTTGTTAGTGGATTGTCTTAAGATCCATGGGATTGCTATATTGAGTCTGTTTGGAATGCCCGACCAATCCCGGGATTAAATTTTCCCATCCTTTCCAATCCCTCGAACCAAACACATCCCAAGCAAATTTGAACGGATTAGGGTGGATTGGATGAGATTTAAAGGTAATGGTGGTGTTGTCAGTGAATTGTCTTAAAATCCATGGGATTGCTATATCCCTTGATTAGATCACCCCGTCTGTTTGGCACACCCGGCCAATCCCGAGATTTAACTTCCAATCCCTTCCAATACCATCCAATCCCTTCCAATCCGCCCGGCCAAACGGGCCCTTAATGTAACAGTATTCACAACGTTAAGTGCCTGTTTGGCCGGGCGGATTGGAAAGGATGGGATGGATTTTAAGGTAATGATGGTGGTGCCAGTGGATTGGTTTTAGATTCATGGGAATGCTATATCCCGAGACAAGTTCACTGAGTCTATTTGGCATGCCCGACATATCCCGGGATTTTACCTTCCAATCTGTCCAACCAAACACGCACGATTAAATGGAATTAGAAGAGATGAGATCAATTTTAAGGTAATGATGGTGGCCATTGGATTGGTTTAAGATCCATGGGATTGCTATATCTTGGGACAAGTTCACTGAGTCTATTTGGCATGCCCAATATATCCCGGGATTTTACCTTCCAATCCCTTCCCATCCGTCCAACCAAACACGCATGATTGAACGGGATTAGAAGAGATGGGATCAATTTTAAGGTAATAATGGTGATGTTAGTGTATTGGTTTAAGATCCATGGGTTTGCTATATCCCAGGACAAGTTCATTGGGTCTGTTTGGCTCGTTTGGCATATCCCGAGATTTTACCATCCCATCCCTCCTAATCTCATGGGATCCGTCCGGCCAAACACGCCCTAACGATGATATGAATCAATCACAACGAAAAAAATAGAAATATCTTACCTATCACAAGTAAAAGATCCACATTCATTCCACAAATATAACGGTTAGAAATTAGAGGTTAGGCCGTTCGAAGAATATAAATTTTGAACCATGACTCAATAACAATGGACTCCATAGCTTTTTCTATTTTAGTTCATGTTAATGGATTACATTCGGCAGGTAATACATTACAGGGGTTTTTAGTTGTGTTTTGGCACTCGGCATTCAATGGTAATTAATGATAACTGTATCTTTTTTCGTGATCTAACATCTCTTATCGATAGTAAATAAAATATCTCTATAAGCTTTTTTTTTTAAGATAAAAGAGTTGCACAAGTTATAAAATTGTCATTTCGCTAAACTATACATTTAGCATTTTATTGAAATCTCCAATCAATTTAATAATCGATGGCATCACTAAAGCATACCAATAAAATGATCCAAGCTATCCAAATTTGGGCTTTTTAATGGACAACTAAAAAATGTCGTTGCGGTGTGTTGCCTGGGATCCTTATATTTGTGGCCGAGGTATAAAAATTTCTCAAAATTTGCCTATTTGCACTAGTTTGAGGTATTAAAGCTAATTTATTTAATCAAATTCAAGTTCAATTTAAATACATTTCAATTGCAAGCTGTTAAACACAATCTTTGTATTCCAATTATAATTTATAAAAAGAAAAAAGGATTTTATGTCATATCAGTTATATAATAATTGTGATTTGGATTTCAATTTATACCAAATACAAACTACCAAACAAGACCTTATTAAGGTATAGTGCACATGCTTATTAACACAAAGTACACATTCTTAGAGAACCAACATGATTTTCTCAGTAGAAAGCATCTATCATTGGGCCCATCCAATGAATGGTCCAGATCGAGTATATTTATACCATTTTGTCACTTGTAGGGCGCTTGAGTTTTGTACCTGCAGATGCTCGGATACAAGAACCATTTCTGAATTATTTATTTTCTTGATAGGGGTGCTGGGGTGAGAATCTTCTAGAAAATGGGACGTGTCGCCTTATCTTAGGACCTAGCAATAATTGGGAAGGTCTAAGTGTCCCTTAGCAGGGGGGGGTTGATGATAAAATGCGCTTAGGAGGAGACGGCTCCTTCCTTGTTTTTAGTGGTTTTCTAATCTCTGGTTAGAGGTCGTCACGTTCTTTTAATTCCTATTCATGCGCATGCACTAAGAAATTTTGCACGTCGCATATATATATATATATATATATATATATATATATTATATATATAAATATATATATATATATATATGTTCTATGCGGTCGAGCTCATGGGAACTTCCCATGAGGTCGAGCTGTGTGGGCCTCACCATGATGCGTGTTGAACATCAACGTTGTGCATTTGATGGTCCCCTTTAAATTATGGGTTATTCCAAAAATCAGCCGCATACAGAACTCAGGTGGGCCATACCATCTAAAATCATGTGAAGATATGCTTAAAACATATAAAAACACTTCATCGGGCTCACTTGAAATTTGGATGCGTCTTAAACTTGGTCTGACCCCTCATCCAAGTAGGGCACACATAATGGATGGACTGGATTTGTGAACCACATCTTGGTGAGCCCAAAAAATGATTATGTGTGTTTTAATGGAGGATAACCCCTCTCAACGTTTGTATGTAGCATGGCCCACAAAAGTCACAAATTGATTTTTAAGCATTGGGCCAACTGTCGAATGGTGCATCTGACCGATGGGGTAGATGTTCGACACGCTTCACGGCGGGGCCCACATAGCTAGACCTCATGGGAAGTTTGTGAGCTCGACCGCATATAACCTTTTCCCTATATATCCGAAACAAAACCGCCCGGATCGTTTTAGATGGGTCACAAACCGTAGACTGCATGGAACCAGTCTTCTAACAGGCCGATTCGTGGAAATCTAATGGACGGTTGTGATGAAAGTGATGGACTTTGAATTCAGAAAATAAATGTCCATTACATCATGTATCCTACGTGTACATGGCTGAATGCAAGCGTACATATGTCGCACTGTGCCAGCTTTTGGAATAAATTAGAGGCTTATTCTACAACATAGTACGTGGGGCCCACATTGATGTATACGTAACATCCAATCAGTCCATCATGTGGCCCCCCCAATGTTCTCCCTGTTTCCAAAAATCAGACCGGTCTAAATGTCAGGTGGTCCACACCATGTAAAATCACGTGGTGTGGCCCACTTAGGTTTCAGAATAACCTGTTGTTTTGGGTGTAACCATTCAGGTCCGGGTACATCTTCTTAATGGATTTAGATGGAACGCACAAGACACGTTTCGCCCCACACACAATCTGAAGGCTTTAATGGTGGGTGTTACCATCCCAGCTGCTCCCTGTGGTGTGACTGACCTTTATTTTGTACCTGCCTGATTTATGGGATGTCGAGTGAAGTTATGGGAGGGAGGCTTTTGGACGGATTGGATGGACCCCTACATCACGGTGGTCCCCACGCACTACGTTATTGAATAAGCTTATGTTTCTTAGCTGCAGACAAACGGGCCCCGATAACTCAGGTCGTTATGGCATTTAGTTTCGAGTCAATAATACAGGTCACTGAATGGATGGTTAGGATTGCCCAAGCAGTGAGTGCGTCACGTGACTAGTTTATAGTGTGGCCCACCAAATGAACGTTTTTGATCATGCAGACTGTTAGGTAATTGTGAAAGTACACGGAGATGAATCTAGAAGAGTAATCCAATAACACCAGTCAAACATGAAAAGAACACGGTGATAATGTAGAAAATTTTGTGAAAAAAATCACGATACAAAGTGACAAATAATCACTATGAAAGCAAAAATTATAAAGTAAATAGCTTATTTGATTTGAATAACCTTAAATCTCACCCTTACAACTAACCTTTGAAACCCTTGAACAAATTGAAAATCCTTGAATAAAATAAAAACCCTAGAATCCACTCTCAATCCCATATATACTTATATTTATAAGTCAATAAGAAATTCCAAATGAAATTGGAAGCAAATCCCGTAAAATCGCAATTCTGTGTAAATCTGTGACAAATTGTTCAATGACATCAAACACACTTTAATGTTATCGAAACTTATCTTTCGATGGCATCGAACTAATACTCAAACTGTCTAGAGACAAAACTGAAAAATTCGATTTTCTCTGATTGCATCGAGCCTTGTTCGATGGCATCGAGCAAACCTTCGATGTCATTGAACACATGTCGATGGTGTTAAAAATCAATGGTTTTTAAAATAATAAAAATGAAAATTCGAATTTTTCAAAATTTCAGGATTTTCCCGCCAAAACGCTTTTTGAATTTTTTGAATTAAAAAGTGCGGTGTGTGTGCTTTGTCTCACATCGGAACTGTGAAAAAAACTCGTGTGGTTTATATGTGGACTTATGAAGAGTATTCTTACTTGGAATTTTTGGAGGAGATAAAACACAGGTTGCATGTTCCAGTGCTACACTAGAACACACGCACGCGCGTGCTCGGGCACGGGCGTAGGCAGTGTGGCTGTAATGGCGCTAGATGACGTACTTTGTACTTTAAGGACATCGTAATTTATACGTAATTCAGCCTAGTAAAATATAACTTTCAATTTATTTTTATATTTTTCAGTGTTTCCAAACATCTATTCTTAACAGATAGCATCGAAAAGACCCCTAGTTAGTCCAACGACTAACTGAAGAAAATCCAAAAAATTTCAATGAGATCGATCAATATTCAATGCCATCAAAGGTGATATTGAACAGTTTGTCCATAACATTAACATACCCAATATCTAACTCGATTTAAGATATCAAATATAACACACATATTATAGATAAGCCCAAACATGAAGCTTGAACGGTGCCATGCAAGAGAACCATATGGTCCCAGCCAGGATCCTTGCTCTTGCTTGGATGGTAGACTCTCTGGAGTCTCAACACCCAGTCAAGGGTTCGAGTATCCATAGGTGGTGAAAGCCAACTACGGCATTAGTGTGTGTGTGGGGGTGTGTGTGTGCGTGTGTGTGTATATATATATATATATTATATAAAATAAAAATAAAAAATATGGTCCCAGCCAGTGATAGTTGTGGTATGCCAGAGGCTAGCTGTATACATCCAGCATATGGTTTTCTGATCTAGACCGTTGATGTAGTGGAACCCTTTGCTAGTGGCCAAAAAATAGAGCTTTAAGAAAATAACATACAATGTTCCACGTTCAATGGATAGCTAGTCAAAGGGATGGGATCTTCCAATGGAGGAATTTTTGGGATATTCGCATCCATGGTATGGCCCATCGGATCAACATTGAAGAGAGTTGAAGAGTGGCCTATACCCCATCTCTGTCGTTGCCCCACCGGACCAACAGGCCCGATCACCGTACATTTTTGTCATGCATAGCTTCTACGGTGTTGGTGCATCAGAAACAATATATTGATAAGTGGGGCCATGTTTAGGTTATTAAGACCGTTGATCTAAATCCATCCCATTGTGAATGGAGGATGTCCAAAAATCTCTCAAACTGAAATATCCTAGCCGTTTATATCAGAAGCTACAAATAGACCGGGGGGCCATCAGTGCAACAGTCTAGATCGAAAATAAATGGGGCCCACTTGTATCAACAGTCAGCATTCCTCGGAGTAATTTATATCAGTTTAATAGAAATGCCATGGAAAAAGAGAGATGTACGAGAGTTTACTGTATAAGTTGTTCACAGCGGGTAAAATGTCATTCACCTGCGTGTACAAGTTACTCACCTGCATATGAACTATTGCCTGTGTGGGGCCCACCATGATGTTTATTTAAAATCCATCCCGTGAATTAAGTGATGGCCAAAATAATGATTCGATTGGCCAAAACTCAGTTCTATATAATCATTAATCGGACCACACCATTAGAAAACAATGGTCAACCATCGAAAAACTTCTGAACGGTTGGATCGGTCTGATTTTTTGGGAGCCCAACTTTCACGGTGTGTCAATCATGATGAATAATATTTTGGATGCCGTACATATGCTGTGGTGGGCCCCACGCGCGAAGTCTACAAGGACCTGTGGAGGAACCTGCCTTGAAAGGGTATGTCCTAGGGCCAGAAAAGGACTGAGATTCTATCAGAAATAGAAGACTGAAATTTGAAATCCAAGCATGTGGCTTTCGCATGGACCCCGCCATCGGACTTGGATTCGGTAGTGACCCCTCTGGTACTGACTTGGGTTTTGGTCAGTGCTCTGTGGGACCCACCATGATATTTGTATTTTATCCACTCCGTCCATCCATTTTTCTAGCTCATTTTGGGTTATAAGACAAAAAATGAGGCAGATCCAAGTCTCATGTGGACCACACCATAGGAAACAGTGATGATTGAACACTCACCATTAAAAACTCCCTAAATACCGCCGTAATGTTTATTTTCCATCCATCCTGTTGATATGGTTGCACACATCTGTGCGAAGGGTTAAAAAACAAATATTAGCTCGATCCAAAACTGAACTTGGAAAAATGGATGAACGGCGTGGATAAAAATATATACATCATACATCATGGTGGAGCCCACAAAGCTTTTCCATGTGATTACTGTACGGATCAGTACTGAATCCGAGTCCTTTGTCCAGGCTCTACTTGAAATTGACATTGACGTTGGTGGACACGTCTTTTTACATGATGAATGATCATACACGGCCCTAAAACTTAATAGTCTTACTCGGAACTCGGTTGAGTCGACTCAACTCGACCCGGCCCAGCTTAAAATGGAGCTGAGTCGAATTTTGGGGTTTGGAACTATGTAATTACATACACCTCCTCGCATGACAAGGTTACAATGCTGACCATTTTTCCCACACACGTATAACACGTGCATTCAATCTTAGCCATGCAAAAGGTGGGCCCCATCATCAGCCATGATCCTTGATACTAATCTTTGCATTGGCATGATGAATTGGACCATGGTTGATACCCAAAAAAGTCGACTTAACTTAGTTGATTTGACTCAACTCAATGACTCAGTGAAACTCAACAAAAGCTTGAAGAAATTCAAGAAAACTGGACTCAACTCAGATAACCTTGTCCTAATACTTAAGAAACACATCAAGGGCTATTGCATTGAGGCCTGACCAAGCTCAGAAGAGGCCCATTTATGATATTAAAAGGTGGGACTGTGCCTTACAAATCATAGGTCTAATGGCTAAACTGGTCACACTCTGTCTTAGGTCTGGTTCAGCCCAACATGGTCTGGACTTGGCTTAAGCCCATCTGGACCACTCCAGCCTAGTTGCACCCTTTACCAAACCCTCCAACTTGATAAAATGATATTTCTTTAAGAAAGAGTCATATCAAAACCTTTGTTTTGCACCCCCAAGTAGGTATTTAAGTCCTAACTGCAGTTTTTAAAGCCTGAAAAAAAAAATAATAATAATAATAATTAACTCTGATTTACCTGAGTTGACTCAACTTTGCCTGATTTCACCATGACTCCATATAGACGTATGTGTGACTCTCTCTGCATATGGCTTGCACAAAGACTCATAAATCCATCCTAAGCCTTTTCTTCCACCTCTCCTTGTTCAAACATCACATTCCCGGACGCACACACACCGACTACAAAGACTAGAAAACTACTACAAGCTAAGCAGAAAGTGATTCGCTTCTACTTTAGTTGGGATTAGATATAAATAGAGAATTTATAGATCGTAGTAGTTCGCCAACCTCCCTAACTAACACACGGTACTTGATTTTATTTAACATAAGTATGCCCCACACACAAAACAAGAAAAAAAACAAAAAAAACAAAAAAAAAAAACTCAAATACTTTGAAAGAAGAGGCCGATTCATGAATATCTTACTCATCCTACACGCCCTTTAGCCCGGCTTGGGTTGGGCTTGGGCTAAGGCTTAGGGCGCTAGGGCCAACCTCAGCCTAACCCTAGCCCGGCTCATTGCCATCCATGCTGTTTATATGCTTCTTATAAGTGGGCTAGGTCAGGTTTGGGTCAGCTTGAGCCTAGCCCATTAATTTAGTGGGCCTCATCTTCTGGGCCAAATCTGATTCACAACCGGTTGAGTAGGCATCTATTTTCCAAAATGAACTAAGTTTGCCTGAGATCACCGTTCTCTCTTTTCACGCCTATGTGCCAATGTAGTATGCTATTTGCAATATCCAAACCGTTCATCAGGTGGGGTCATCATGAAAATGTCCACGCCCAAAAGTAAAGTGAATCCATTGTGCAAGTGGGCACAATATGTACATTTGAATAATAATAATAATAATATATATATTTTTTTATCTTATCTTATATTTATTTTACCATATTTTATCTCTATCTTATCCTATATTATCTCTATCTTAATGTTATCATCTCTATCCCTAAACTTTTTTTTTTTTTACAGAGTTGAAGTGGACTTAAATATTTGTGTCATAAGAGTGGTTTTACTCCAACTTAGATATAACTGAGAAAGGGAGAGAATTTTAAAGGGCTTAAATCTAGTAAGTTATTGTATATTTTCTCATTACTTTTTCGTACATTTAATATAATTTTAACTCCATTTAGGTAATGAACGGTGTGGATTGACTACATATTCATTGCATTGATATGTGGGTATATCTGATGTAAAAATTATGAAAGTCTAAAATTAAATGCGAAGTTTCTTGTCATATAGATTGATTGGTGTGCATCTGGTCAAATCAGATTAGATCTGTACGGATCATACGATCTCTAAGGCCAAAATATACAAGGGCCTTAACTTCCAGATCAATCTGACCATCGGATGGACTACACTGATCAAATTTGAAAAATTTAATAAGGAAAACTTAGATTTCTACAATTGGTATCACTTAGAGTAAAAAGTCGAGATGGATCATCGGTATATGTGTGGTGAGATCCACACCATTCATCCAATGTGTAGAGACAAAATATACTAAGACCTCAAGAATCTGAATGATCCAATCATCCAATGGCCCACCCCGATCAATCATTTGTCATTCAATTTCAGATCTAAGATATATATATATATATATATATATAAAATTTTGATAATTAGATTTAATAAATATATTATTTCAATTATTTGATCATTTAGGGTTTGGCCACCACCATGTAATAAAACTAAATAAATAAAAAAGGTGGGCCCCACCATGTAATAAAACTAAATAAATAACAAAGGTGGGTCCCACCATGTAATAAAACTAAATAAATAACAAAGGTGGGCCCCACCATGTAATAAAACTAAATAAATAACAATATCGCTGATATAATTGATGGGATCTCTGAATTCAAACCAACCTAATTACCTCATGGATTCTATACTACCAGACTCAGGTGAGTAACCCAACGTGTCTCATGATTCATTGGAATTAAAATAATTTATTTTTGATGGTTTGATTGATCGATATACTGATTTGAGTGTTATGTTACGATGTTATTGATTTTAATTATTATGAATGTATACAACGATAAATCACATGCTAATCTGTACCAAATTACATGAATTATAATAATTGTATATTGAATTCACTTATCAGAACAAGTATCTATGGCAGTTATGAAAATGATACATTCACACATCATCCATTATTCATTGCATTTGCATAATGCATGGTCGATCCTAAAAGTCCTTCCTTAAAAAAATGTCGATCATGGTAAAGCGTTACCAGATGTGGGTTATGCCCAAGCCTATTAAAAGGTGGAAGCTTACCCAACGGGTGGATGTATGTTGACGAACTCTAACTCAAGTAGATGGACGATCATCCAATCTGATGCATCCATACATCATTGCATCCATATCATTGTACATACTATGTTTCTATTATATTTTAATTTCAATAAGCATGAATCATGCTGGATTTTCTCAATAAGCCTGTCCAACTTACATATTTATTAATGAAAAAATCATACAAATGAGCAATTAGTTGATGAGTTAGCGCAGGAATAAAAAGTTGTGTGGTTGAATTGATGCACAACACACGTGAAACGTAGCCATATCTATCAGAATAGGAATTGGCCGCATTTAGACCATCCATAATTATTTAATTAGAATTTTATTTATTAAGATGATCTTATTAGTTGTTTTATTTTAAGCATTTGATTGAGCCATCTGAACTAGATTGGACCATGTCCTTTAAACATTTAATGCTTTGTTTATTTAATTAATTTACATTGTCATTTAACTCCTGTAAAGATCATATAATAAAATGTTTACATGATATATAAACATCCTGAGTTCTTTCCACAATTTTTCCTTGCTCAGTTGAGTTTTGTATCATGCTCATTTTTTGCCATGGGTCTTAAATTGAGATATCAAAACGTATGGATAAAGTAATTTTTTTTATAAATATTAAGGTAGGCCTCACCTAACTTATTAATGCAGAAAGTTCCAATCCAAAAAATTCCCATTTGGCAGAAAATTCACCACCATTATATACTTTTTATTATTATTATTATTATTATTATTATTTTTTAACAAACGCACACACACCCCCACACACTCACGCTAGTGAAATTTCACCACACCTATGGATACTCGAACCCTTGACCGGGTGTTGAAACTCCCGAGAGTTTACTACCCGAGCAAGAGTAGGGATCCACCTCCATTACATACTGACACTGCGGTGGAGCCATAACTTTAAGAGAGTGCTTTGTGGCGGCCATGATGTATGTGTTTTATCCATGCGGTTAATCAATTTGGATTATTAGGATAGGGCACAAGCCACCAAATAAGGCAAATCCAAATCTAAGGTGGACCACAGGAAAATAGTAGTCATTGAACGCCCATCATTAGTTTTTTCAGGGCTCAATGTATTTGTTTATTTCCCATCCAACCCGTTGATTAGGCCACGTGGATCTGGATGAAGGGAAACCACAAATATCAGCTTGATCCAAAACTTTCGTGGACCCAAGAGGTTTTTAAAGTGGGCATTCAATCATCACTTTTTCCTGTGGTGTGGTCCACCTGAGATATGGATCTACTTAATTTTTTTAAAAATATCATAAAATAAGCTGTAAAAATATATGGACGGAATGGATAAAACACATACATCATAATGGGGCCCACAGAGCACCGTCCAGTAGCGAACCGCTAATGCGCGTCTCTCCTCGCGCGAGTCGCCTCAGGGGACGGGAAATGCATGGTCTATGGTCTGTTTGTATTTTATCCACGCCGTCCATCCATTTTTTCATATCATTTTAGGAAATTAAAAAGAAAATGAGGCAGATCCAAATCTCAAGTGGACCACACACAGGAATCAGGAATCAGTGGTAATATGACGCCCACCATTAAAAACTTCTTGCGGGCTATAAAACCTTTGGATCAAGATGATATTTATATTTTCCCTTCATCTAGGTACGTTTGACCTAATCAACAGGTTAGATGGAAAATAAATATTACAGTGGGCCGTAGTAAGTTTTTAATAGTGACCGTTCAATCACCACCGATTTCCTGTAATACGGTAACGTGAGATTAATATCTACCTAATTTTTGGGCTCATGCCCTAAAATAATGATCCAAAATGGATGAACGGCGTGGATAAAACACATGCATCATTGTGGGGCTCACAGAACACCGTACAGTGGCACGTGGCTATGGCAGTGTCAGTACGCAATCCGTGTCCTGCCTCAGTAGTCGTCTCTGCCCTTGCCAGGACTATCACGTGCCACAGAAGCCATTGTCACGTGCAAAACACTTCCGATGCCCCGAGCTGACGTGCCAGTCGCGGCAGAATAAAAGGGATTCTCTTTTTCTTTTACATCGGACGATGAGGCCCTTCTTCTTCTCTCTCTCTGCAGATTTCGCTCCATCTGTCTTCTACCAATATATCGGTCCCGAAATTCTACGAACCGTATCGGTTCCAATAAATCTCATCTCCACCGTCCGTTCCTCTCCCAAAACAAAGTAAGTGCAATACATCCTTGTGGCCAATTCCTGTTTTAGGGCCCCAAAAAGGCAAAAATTATTTTATTTTATTTTATTTTGGGCCATCTTAGGCCGCGTTTAGATGCGCTATTGAATTGAATTGCAATAATGTTTAATTAGATAATTTGGAAACGAACCCAACTTGGGTTTCCTTAGTGTTTATGATTGAAGGAAGGGTGTACAAATTGCAATTACGTTGCTCTTGAGTAGTAGGTCAAAGCAATAGAATTGCGATTTTTTTGTTTTGTTTTGTTTTGTTTTTTGTTTTTGTTTTTGGGTATCTTTGGCCGTGTTTGGATGCATTATTGAATTGAATTTAATTGTGGTTAGATAAATTAGTTTTTATGATTGAGGAATGGTTTCCAAATTGCAAATTTGTTGCTTTCGAGTTGGAGTTCAAAGGAACAGAATTGCGATTTGGGGGCTACTTTCGTTGTTATGGATAGATGAATGGCACCTTCATGTGCTGAACAGAAGCACAAACATGTGCCAACATGGCATGTTTGCAGGATCCTGGATGTCTGTGGGGTGGTCCCTGCGGTGAATCTTCATTAGCCTGGGAATGCAGCTAGTCTGTTTATCGGGTGGGGTGACTTTAGGTACATGGAAAATGGAGTGGAGAAGATTCGAAGGGATGGACTTTTGATGCAACTAGATCAAGGAAGAAACTGTTGCTATAAGATTCAACGTGCTAGATTTAAGTTCGAACCACAAAAGAGAAAAGAATGCAAGACTCTGAGCAAGTTCAACAATCCTCTAGTCTTAAACTAGAGATCACTTCTCTCCTTCAACAACTACCGTAGAGGAACAAGAGAATTGCACAAAGAGAATATCATTCAACCGTGTCTTATTCCATTGGCCTAAGCCTTATTTATAATGGGTGCTTACAATCTTCAACATAATCTATTGAAGCTAACAATAGGATTCCTAGCTAGCCAAGATCTTCAAAATAGGAAAACTAATTATTTCCTTTACATAGAATATCTAAAATAAGAAAGTACCTTAAGTAAGAAAAATCTAAGATTACTTATTTTCTAATATAGAGATATGAAAGAAAAGGAAATTAGAGATAGGCTAAAAAAGAGAGTGGGCCTTTTCTTGTGCACACATGTGGGATGTGGGGCGATTGTATCCATTTCAGACCACGGATTTGGTCGCGATGATCAATTAAGATAATCTGAATGGTTGAATTCTTCAAATTTTGATCAATCAACTTGTGTGGGAGGATTGAGGATTTTCAAAAGCATGAACTTTGGGAGGGAAGGGGAGAGAATCAAAAGCATGATTGCATCAACTTTGGGAGGGAAGGGGAGAGAATCAAAAGCATGATTAGATGAAATGGGAGGATTGAGGATTTTCAAATGGCCAAGAAAGAGGGGGGATTGGAGTTGAGAAGAATTAGGGAAAGACATTAGAGCCTTCTTAGCAAATGATGTGGAGGTTTTTGGGAGGAATCAAATGCCTTGTGGGGGAAGGTTATCAGCAGCGAATATGGTAGGGAATTTAAAGAGTGAAATGTGCAAGGGCTTTAGAGTCTCAAAAGGGGAGACACTAGTAGGCCCGTGTAGTTATACAGGTAGGGTGACTTTCACTGGTGTGCTAGACTCCTGTGTTAGTTTTGGCACCATTTAAATAATGGCGGTTACTCTTTGAAGGTACGCATCGCATAATTGTAATGCAAATCATTCACCTAATTGTGGATGGAGCATAACCTAAAAATTGCAATGAGAAGATAATATTAACAGTGTAATTTCCGCCCTCCAATCTTGATATTTTACTTTAACCATCAGTTTGGTAGCCATTAATTGGATGGTTAGGATTGATTGATCAGTATGATCTCAGATATATGCTCCATCCACAAAGGGACCTAGAATTCAGATGGTTTGATCAATACCAAATGTGAGGAGGATGAGTCACCATCATTTTTTATTGGTGCAAAACTAACATAGGAGTACTGGCCTCTCTCCGTAAAGACGTTCCCTCGTGTGGCGCTTTATGGGTGCAAGTCACCCTCTCCTTGTATCTACATGAGTTACGCTAGTGTTTGTATTGGGAAATATTAGTAAGGTGGAGAATGGCAAAAAGTGGTTGGATGTCTTTTTAGTATGGTGTTTAACAAGAGAAGTTTCTTGGAGGACTGCTTTGAGGAGCTTCGAGGAAGGATAATGCGGAACAATGCCTTTAGAAATCTAAGGGGGTGTTTGGTGCGTGGGAATAGATGGCATTAGGTGGTATTGAGATTCTTGATCCCGTGGACTACATGCAGTATCTGTTTGTGTAGAACGTTTAATGTGGTATTTGAAACGCCCTTGGATACAACGTCTGGCCCATGGTTTTAGAAAATCCTGCCTTGGAAACTCAACTGTCTAGATACACTTCCGCTGAACAGATAATGCGTCGTACCAGGGGAAGAGAGAAACCCATAGGTTTTCATGGGTTCTCCATTGTCTCACTTACACGCTTCTGTAATATTTCATAAGACTCGACGAAGATCTTGTGGATTTGCTGGAGCAGAGCTATCGCCCTGATATTGTAAGTCGCTGGTAGGCCATGCGATCTTCCAAGAGATCATTCGACCCCTATATAACGTCGATGGAGAGGATGTGTGGATACTATCTCTGGTTTCTTCCTTATTCAGGTAACTCTGTCGTCTCGTCTTCTTCTTTTTCTCATTTTTCATTTTCCTTTTTTTTTTCTTCCCATGGTTTGGAATGTTGACACTAATCTACCGTCAGATTTCGCCGTTCCAAACGAAGATCTTTATCGGTGAAACTAAAGGAATCCCTTACTGACAAAGGTTAGAAGTCCATCGGATTCTCCTTCTCTTGCTTTCTCTTCTTGCATAACGCTGGTACTGTTCACAGTCTTGTTATTAGATAAGGATCACAATAGGCCGAGTGATTTCGTTCATCTTAATCGTATTATTCATATCGAGTTTTCTCACTTTTCGGGCTGACTCTTCTCGCCTGTCCCGGTCCAAATCCCATCCTTCTGTTTCAAGAGAGAGTCACTTGATCCTTGATCAGGATACGAAAATCATACTCAAAGAAGAAAAAGAGGAAGAAGAAAAAAAAAGTGTCGGAAGAAAGTGAACGTTGCAATGATAGTTGCACCAGTCATCCTCTACGTCGGTCCTCAAGACCGACCTGTAGTTGTCCATCCACTGGTGACACTGACTCACACAGAGAATGTGCTGAAGAAAATGGAAACGATGATGTAGCGATCATTATAAAGTTAATCTTCGGAATCTTTATCTTGGTTCTCTCTATTCAGCTCATGTCATTGCACTGAATTAGTTATGGGCTTTTACATAACTACTTATGGACTTTTATATAACTACTTATGGACTTTTATATGCCTGGTATTAATTTTGTGCCACACCATGATAATGCAAAATCATGGTGTAGTTAATGTGTTTACACCGTATTTTATAATGTGGTCGACAGGTGGAATGGGTAGATCTGATATTCTCCACCTTTGTATGAAGGTATGGTATAGCGTAGCAACTGGATGACTTAAATTTGGATTGGGAGTTGTTTGATAAAAATATTTTGTTGCAGGGACCATTAGATTGTGGTCTATCACTTTGGACGGCAGACGTACCCCCATGTATTGATGTGTTCAAGAGAAATCCCAATGATCATAATGGTGGGAGATGAACCACTCCTTTGGGGTGTTCGATTCCATTTCAACAGAAAAACGGTCAGCTACTACACCTACCATTATATGCAAGTCGTTTCCAAACAACATTTCCATTCATGTGGTAGATCAGGTGTTGGACACCATATGTCTGATATGACAAGTACTTTCACTGCCCAAACACCCATGGAATGAATTGATGCTTGTTTTACTCTACACAGTGTGAAAATCAAACAATGGGCAAGTGTCATCATATTCCTCTGATTACCACTGTCTTTACAGACACAAAGTAATTATTCTTACTGTACCGCCGACTACACTGGTAATTGGAAAACCAAACAGGCCCTAAAAGAACAGATTGCATGTGACACCGGGCATAGAGATATACCTGTGCCCGGGGCTTTGTTGGACCCACAGAGATGTATGTGGCAAATCCATTCCGTCCATCTGTTTTGAAACATAAAAATAGGTCAGAATTAAAAAATTACGGCAGGTACAAAACTCAGGTGGGCCACACCAAGGAAACAGTGGGAATAGAAACATCTACTGTTGAAATTTATTTGGATTGCATGGTTTGGATTCTGCATGCACATCATGATGGGCCTCACACAGCTCTAGCAGTGGAATTATCACTGGGGGTTCACCTTGTGTGTAGTTGCATCGGGTTGACCGTTAACCGTAACCCAACCTAGACCTACCAAACATCACACAGGGTGAGCCGTGGGATGGATTTGTTGAAACCCTTCCATTCAAACATCCTGTGGGATGGATTTGTTGAAACCCTTCCATCTAAACATCCCGTCGGATTTGGATGAACCACATTCATGTGATCCCATGCCATCCAAACACAACGACACATGAACCCATGCAACCACAAAACCTATAGCATTCCACGACAATGCCCTGACAACTGTCATCATTCTTTTTTTTAAAAACCCATCCCACCTAATGCCATTTATTCCCACGCGCCCTGTGTGATGGGTTTTCAACAAATCCATATGATGCAGGACATGGAATTCAAGTATGATGTGCAAGATTTTCAGGCTTTAGATCACACTAGTTCAGAAACAATTATACAAAATTTCACATCCCAAACAAAAGTTCAAACACTTAATCAAGGGGAATCTTATGCGGATCCAGGCCTACACATGTTAGGGTTAGATCAATCAAAATTATAGACCAAAGAAGAATCAAAGGAGGTTAAATTCATCCACACATACACAAAAATAATTCCCCAATCCAAGGGGTTCACAGATTTCAATTCGGGGAACTATAAAGTTGAAGAAAGGGCATAAAATTGGGGATTTGAGTAATTTAGGGTTAGGGTTAGGGATTTGGGGTGAAAGAGGGGAGAGAGACGAACTAGAAAAGTACCGCACGTGTGGACAACAACAATAGCCCAGATGCACGTGCGTGTGATCCTGGCCGCACGTGTGGGGCCCACTATTCAGAAAAAGGTCACCTTGGCCCTGGTCGGCCAAGGATGGATTCCAAAACTCCAAAATCTCAGCTTGATCCGATGCACGGTTTGTGCGTGGTATTCCGCAGAAGTTTCAGCCCTCTTGCAGGGCTAGAATTATGGAAATCTACTGTAGAGAGAAAAATGGCTGCAATAGAGGATGAATTTGAAGCATAGATGATTGTAGGAGAAGAGAAATATGGATGGAAGAAGGTGAAGGCGAATCGGGATAGGTGTGGCTTCGCACCACGGTAGTCAGCCCTTTGAGAAAGGGAGAGTTTCGTACCCAATCGAATATCCACAACTCGGAAATTTAGAGGAACAGAAAAATGCAGTAATTTTATTAATCTTCATTGAATAAAAAAGACTATAAGAGGTGCCTATTTATAATAAAACCCTATACCCTAAAACCCCCGCCATGTGCGCAACTTATTATCTGGCGACGAAGTAATAAAAAATAACAACTAATCAAAGCAATCTAAACCGTCCATGATACTCCTAATAACAATAATAAGCAAAACCGAAAGTACTAGATTAATTAGAATAGTGGGCCACAATCATGAGAACCCATGGTGAGATTCACATGACTATTGGGTCCACTCCAACGAACCAAAACGCAGTCTTCTAACTAGGAGGCTTTCCCTGGACGTCGACATAGATCCAAATCGATGGTGGGGCCCTCCTCCTTGCGTACATGCGCAGGGGGCGTGCATATGCGCATGATGTCCCCCTATCAACTTTCCTCGGTTGCGAAGATTTTGCCACTGGCGAAACAAAACTCCTGAACCGCTCCAAGATGTCAGGATCAAGTCTCTGAAGCTCCTCCTTAGTTAGCCACGTATTGTCGGAAGCTGAGCCTGATTGCCACTTAACTAGGTACTTCTGAAACCTACCGTCCGACATGGATATTATCTGATGGTCCAGAATATCCTATCTCCTCTCTGGGTGTGGGAAGGGTAGGTGTAGGAGGTAGAGGCTGGGAAAATGGATCAGGAATAGTAGGTATGAGAGGTAGAGGCTGAGACGATGGGTCAGAAAGGGTAGGTATGGGAGGTAGAGGCTGAGAAGATGGGTCGAAAAGGGCTATGGATCAAGGAAAAAGTCCAGGGAATCAAGATGGTTAGGTGAAAGGCTGGACAATGCATCAGTGGCCCCCTGAAATGCAATTAGATCCTCTATATTGAATGTGAAACTAATTCTCATGGAGGGTAAAAGATCTACCTCATACGCATTGAGACCGTTTCATTTTATAATTTCGAATGGTTCAGCGTTACGCGCATGTAATTTACGAACGGCTCCCTAAGGGTACCGCTCTGGTCTGATGCGGACCATCACAGAGTCCCTTACATTGAATTCCTCAAAACGTTTATGTTGGTCTGCAGAAAGTGTATAATGTTCATTACTAGTCATGATCTTTTGCCTGATTTCTTGATGTCATGAATGAATGTGATGCGCGGAATACTCTGCAAAATCTGACAGCCTATGGGATAATGACATAGGGACAAGATCAATAGGTTTCCTAGGTTTATAACCAGTAACAACTTCAAAAGGATTTAGACCTGTGGACGTATCGACAGAACTATTAAACACAAACTCGGTTATAGGTATTACAGTGTCCCATGTCCTGGTGTGCTGTACATCCCTCATAGTGAAACTCATCCTATAGATCATCAGGAAATATATCACGAAACTCATCCACTACCGGAATGACCTCAGTGGGTAACTCTACACTAGCCTCCAGTGCACTCTCTCTAGCCACAAGGTCGTACATGTCGTACCACTCAAAAAGGTGGTCCATGTCTGCCAACCAATCTTGAAAAGCTTTAGGGTCCAAGTGGCCATCAAATGTGGGGGCATCTACTCTAACTTCTTTGAGAAGTTGCGTATCGGGATTATAGTGGTCTTGATGTCCCTCACGGGGTGGGTGCATGAGAGCGCATCCATAACCGATTCTTTGGTCACCTCCATGCCTTGGTCTATCCTCTTGACCACCTGCCTGAGATTGGGCATCTTCCCCAATGGTGGGGTTTGCCCTGACGGAGGTCTCTAGTTGGGTAATGCGCACATTAAGCTGCTCAAAGCATTAATCCATACGTTGTTCTAAGCGCCTACCCAACGACTCAAACTGCTGGGTCAGCTTGTTCATTGAATCTTGCAATTGCTCCATGTTTAGTATAGGGTGCAAGCCAAAACCACGACCCGTACGTGTGAGCATACAGTTACTAACTCATTCTAAGGACCTTCTATTACGACTATATGCGCCTAGATAAGACTAAATGCTCTTATAGGACTCTATATGGAGAAAACGACACAATACTACTCAATTTCCAGCAACCTATTTGTCCAAAAAATCTGTCAACAAAAAATCCAGCAAAGAGATATGTGGATTTTCTGATAGCATAAAATTCAGCAGCCTATATCAGAAATTATGGACCTTTGAACAACTCTATATGATGTTACTTAATGCATAATGGACACAAATAAATTAAACCCTAAACATGCAATGCATTCCCCTATAAGAACCCTAATCTCTGGTACCAAATTTGATGCAGGACATGAAATTCAAATATGATGTGTAAGATTTTCAGGCTTTAGATCACACTAGTTTAGAAACAATTACACAAAATTTTACATCCTACACAAAAGTTCAAACACTCAATCAAGGGGAATCTTATGCGTATCCAGGCCTACACATGCTACGGCTAGATCAATCAAAATTATAGTTCAAAGAAGAATCAAATGAGGGTAAATTCATCCACACATGCACAAAAATAATTTCCCAATCCAAGGGATTCACAAATTTCAATTCGGGGAACCCTAAAGTTGAAGAAATGACATAAAATTGGGGATTTGAGTAATTTAGGGTTAGTGTTAGGGATTTGGGGTGAAAGAGGGGTGAAAGAGAGGAGAGAGATGAACCAGAAAAGTACCGCACATGTGGACAACAACAATGGCCCAGACGCACGTGCGTGTGATCCCGGCCGCACGTGTGTGGGCTCTATTATTCAGAAAAAGGCCACCTTGGCTCTGGTCGGCCAAGGATGGATTCTAAAACTCTAAAATCTCAGCTCGATCCGATGCATGGTTTGTGCGTGGTGCTCTGCCGAAGTTTCAGCCCTCCTGTAGGGCCAGATTTTGGAAATCTGCTATAGAGAGAAAAATGGCTGCAATAGAGAATGGATTTGAAGCGTAGATGATTGTAGGAGAAGCGAAATATGGATGGAAGAAGGTGAAGGCGAATCGAGATAGGTGTGGCTTCGCTCGGCTTCGCTCCACGGTAGTCAGCCCAATCTCCACATCTCAAAAATTTTGAGGAGCAGAAAAATGCAGCAATTTTATTAATATTCATTGAATAAAAAAGACTACAAGGGGTGCCTATTTATAATAAATCCCTATACCCCAAAATTTGCGCCATGTGCGCAACCTATTACCTGATGATGAAGTAATAAAAAATAACAACTAATCAAAGCAATCTAAACCGTCCATGATACTCCTAATAACAATAATAAGCAAAACCGAAAGTACTAGATTAATTAGAATAGTGGGCCACGATCATGAGAACCCATGGTGGGATTCACATGATTATTGGGTGGACTCCAACGAAACAAAACGCAGTCTTCTAACTAGGTGGCTCTCCCTGGACGTCATCATCGATCCAAATCGATGGTGGGGCCCTCCTTGCGTACGTGCGTAGGGGGCGTGCATGTGCGCGTGATGTCCCCATCACCATCCCATGCCAAACACGGGGCGCGTGGGAATAAATGGCATTAGGTGGGATGAGTTTTAAAAAAAAAGAATGATGATAGTTGTTAGGGCATTGTCGTGGAATGCTATAGGTTTTGTGGTTGCATCGGTTCCTGTGTCGTTGTGTTTGGATGGCATGGGATCACAGGAATGTGGGTTATCCAAATCTGACGGGATGTTTGGATGGAAGGGTTTCAACTAATCCATCCCACAGGATGTTTGGATGGAAGGGTTTCAACAAATCCATCCCACGGCTCATCCTGTGTGATGTTTGACAGGTCTGGGTTGGGCTACGGTTAACGGTCAACCCGATGTAACTACACACAAGGTGAACCCCCAGTGATAATTCCACTGTTAGACTTGTGTGGGGCCCATCATGATGTGCATGTGGAATCCAAACCATGCAATCCAAATAAATTTCAACAGTAGACGTTTCTATTCCCACTGTTTCCTTGGTGTGGCCCACCTGAGTTTTGTACCTGCCGTAATTTTTTAATTCTGACCTATTTTTATGTTTCAAAACAGATGGACGGAATGGATTTGCCACATACATCTCTGTGGGTCCAACAAAGCCTCGGGCACAGGTATATCTCTGTGCCCGGTGTCACATGCAATCTATTCTTTTAGGGCCTGTTTGGTTTTCCAATTACCAGTGTAGTCGACGGTAAAGTAAGAATAATTACTTTGTGCCTGTAAAGACAGTGGTATTCAGAGGAATATGATGACACTTGCCCATTGTTTGATTTTCACACTGTGTAGAGTAAAACAGGCATCAATTCATTCCATGGGTGTTTGGGCAGTGAAAATACTTGTCATATCAGACATATGGTGTCCAACACTTGATCTACCACAAGAATGGAAATGTTGTTTGGAAACGACTTGCATATAATGGTGGGTGTAGTAGCTGACCGTTTTTCTGTTGAAATGGGACCAAACACCCCAAACGAGTGGTTCATCTCCCACCATTATGATCATCGGGATTCTCATGAACACATCAATACATGGGGGTACGTCTGCCGTCCAAAGTGATAGACCACAATCTAATGGTCCTTGCAACAAAATATTTTTATCAAACAATTCCCAATCCAAATCTAAGCCATCTAGTTGCTACGCTACACCATACCTTCATCCAAAGGTAGAGAATATCAGATCTACCCATTCCACCTGTTGACCACATTATAGAATACAGTGTAAACATGTTAACTACACCATGCTTTCGCATTATCATGGTGTGGCACAAAATTAATACTAGGCATATAAAAGTCCATAAGTAGTTATGTAAAAGTTCATAATTAATTCAACGAAATGACATGAGCTGAATAGAGAGAACCAAGATAAAGATTCCGAAGATTAACTTTATAATGATCGCTGCATCATCGTTTCCATTTTCTTCATCACATTCTCTGTGTGAGTCAGTGTCACCAGTAGATGAACAACTATAGGTCGGTCTTGAGGACCGACGTAGAGGATGACTGGTGCAACTGTTATTGCAACGCTCACTTTCTTCCGACACTTTTTTTTTTTTTTCCTTCCTCTTCCTCTTTTTCTTCTTTGAGTATGATTTTCATATCCTGATCAAGGATCAAGTGACTCTCTCTTGAAATGGATGGACGGGATTTGGACTGGGACAAGTGAGAAGAGCCAGCCCGAAAAGTGAGAAAACCTGATATGAAAAATACGATTAAGAGGAACGAAACCACTTGGCCTGTTTTGATCCTTATCTAATAACAAGACTGTGAACAGTACCAGCGTTATGCGAGAAGAGAAAGCAAGAGAAGGGAGAATCCGATGGACTTCTAACCTTTGTCGGTAAGGGATTCCTTCAGTTTCTGATCGCTTGGCGACGTCTTCTCACCGAGAAAGATCTTCGTCTAGAACGGCGAAATCTGACGGTAGATTAGTGTCAACATTCCAAACCATAGGGAGAAAAAAGGGAAAAAGAAAAAAGGAAGAAGAAGAAGAAGATGAGATGACAGCATTACCTGAATAAGGAAGAAACCAAAGATAGTCTCCACCCATCCTCTCCATCGACGTTATATAGAGGTCGGATGATCTCTTGGAAGATCGCATGGCCTACCAGCGACCTACAATATTAGGGCGGTAGCTCTGCTCCAACAAATCCACAAGATCTCCGTTGAGTCTTGTGAAAGATTGCAGAAGCGTGTAAGTGAAACGATGGAGAACTCATGAAAACCCATGGGTTTCTCTCTTCTCCCGGTACGACGCATTATCTGTTCGGCGGAAGTGTATCTGGGCGGTTGGGTTTCCAAGGAAGGATTCCTAAAACCATGGGCCAAACGTTGTATCCAAGGGCGTTTCAAATAACACATTAAATGTTCCACACAAACAGATATTGCGTGTAGTCTACGGGATCAAGAATTCCAATACCACCTAATGCCATCTATTCTTGTGCACCAAACACCCCCTTATGGGGTTGTTGTGGATTTCATAGAAATTATGGGGAATTGGGTGAGTGTTTATTCAACAGCACATGAGGACACTAGAAATTGGAAATGAAGCTCAAGTGACAGTCCCCCCCCCCCACCAAAAAAAAAAAAAAAAAAAAAAAGAAAAGAAAAGAAAAAAAAAAGATGAAGTTTTTAGAAGCCAAAGATTGGGTCCTTTCAAGGGAAGAGGGGAAGTCTCATTGTCTATGCTCTCGTTTGTTGTGTGTGGGAGGTCTAGAAAGGGAGAAACCACTGTATCTTTAATGATACTACTATCCCGTGTTGAAAATTATGAGAAGATAAAATGTAGTCTCATCAAATGGGCATCATCTTGAAAAGATATCTGTCAGGTCTTGTTGACAGATTTGATGAGAAATTGGAAGGAGGTGATTGACAACTCTTCCATAAATGATAGCATCAAGGTGTGATGAAACTTTGGTAGCCCCTGCCAATCGGGATTTGGAAACTTAACACTCGTTCACTGGAATGTTGAAGCTAAAGCTCTTATCTTAGAGAATCTTTGAGATTCTTTACAGAGGTTTTATGGCGTAGATGTGGTTGAAGGGGACCCCAAGAGTATCATTACTTACCATCAACGACTAATTCCAAGCTCTGGAAGTTTTTGTGTTTAATGAACTTCACGTTCTTGCCTATAGGCTAAACATTTCGTTTGACCTTGGAATCGAGGCAAATAGCATAAACAGTAGCCATGAGGCTCTTTATAATGGGATCTTGATCCCTCGATTTTTTTCTTAATAATTCTTCTTGTTTTCTCTAAAAAATAATAAAAGAAAAAAAAAAAAAAATGATAACCAGTGTCATGATATTTTTTTTGATAGTTAAGCTTGGGCTGGAACCTGAGACCTTGATATTCTGGATTCATGTTGCATTTGTTGTTCACATGATGTATGCACAGGCTTGATCTTTAGGACAGGAGATGCTGTGGGACCTCCCTATGAATGTCTTGGATCCAGCACACAAGTTCCATGTTGTTATGTGTGGTGTGTTTCTTTGGCATTTGGAGATGGGGCCTTTGGAATTCACAATTTTCTTATAAACTTCAAGAAACAAATTACCATTTGGTCATTTCCTCTCTATTGAACAAATTATTGCAATTTTATTAGTAGTGCATCTAATAGAAATGAATGGTATGAGCTAAATTTTGTACCAGGACGAGTATTTAGAGGCATGTTT
>JAJHSJ010000530.1:0-36720 GCA_021015155.1 Magnolia officinalis | reverse complement strand
GATGGGTATGAAGAACCCACTATGGAAGAAGAAGCCGCCTTCACCAACGAAGAAAAGACCGCTCTCAAAAATCAAGGGAGAGAGACAACAAAGCTTTGTTTCTCTTCTATCAAGGGTTGGATGAATCCACCTTCGAAAAGATTGCCGATGCAATATCAAGCAAGCAAGCATGGGATACCCTTGGCACCATCCTCAAGGGTGTAGATCGAGTGAAACGGGTTCGCCTTCAAACATTAAGAGCCGAGTTCGAAGCAACTCACATGAAGAAAGGTGAGAATGTTACTGATTATTTTTCGCGTTTGCTTGTAACTGTCAATAATTTGAAAAGAAATGATGAAAAGATTGAAGATGTCCGAGTTATTGAAAAGATACTTCGATCCCTCACAACCAAGTTTGAGCATGTGGTTGTGGCGATCGAAGAATCAAAAGATATTGAGAAACTCTCTATTGAGGAGTTGATGAGATCGTTGCAAGTTCATGAGCAACGAATGCAGAAGAATGCCAATTTCATGTCGATGGAACAAGCGTTGGAGTCAACATTGACTCTGAATAATAACAATGGCGGACGTGGAAGTTCACAACGTGGTGGAGGTTTTGCTAACAATCGCGCAAGAGGCAGAGGGCGCGGATACCAACAAAGCCATGACCAAAACCAGCAGAAAAATACCAATTTTCGTGGAAGAGGAAGGAAATGGTAGAGGTAGATTTATGCGTGGACGAGGAAGTACAAAGAATATCCAATGCTACAATTGCAACAAGCTTAACCACTATGCATCTGATTGCTGGAGCAAGTCGGTGACTCAAGACGAGTTATCCAACTATGCTGAAGCATCAAGCCATGAACAAGAAAGCTCCACACTTCTCCTTGCACAAGAGAAAGGTAGTGATCAGCAAGATGTATGGTATCTCGACACGGGTGCAAGTAATCACATGTGCGGCGACAAGAAACTCTTTGTGGAACTCACAGAAGGAGTTCATGGCGATGTAACGTTTGGAGACTCATCAAAAACGCCAGTGAAAATTAAAGGTAAAATCAAAATCTTTTAGAAGAATGGTGTTCCAAACTATATTTCCAATGTGTACTACGTACCCAACATGAAAAGTAACATACTGAGTCTCGGACAACTCCTCGAAAAAGGGTACGTCATACACATGGAAAACTCTTCTCTTTCCATAAGAGATATGCATGGATGTTTGATTGTAAAAGTCGAGATGGCGAAGAATCGTATGTTTCCTCTCCATATAAACACAATGCTTGAGAAGTGTTTTTATGGAAAAGCAAAGAATGATTCCTGGATGTGGCATCTTCGCTTTAGCCATCTAAATTTCAGTAGCTTGAAACTTCTGTCCTCATCAAGCATGGTGCATGACTTGCCTGCTATTGAAGCTCCAGAACATGTGTGTGAGGCGTGCACACTTGGGAAACAACAAAGGAACTCCTTTCCGAGTGGAGTATCCCGAAGAGCAAGAGAACCGTTGCAGTTGGTTCACACTGACATCTATGGACCATTATATCCAATATCTCTTAGAGGTAATAAATACTTTATTACCTTCATTGACGATTTCAGTAGAAAATTGTGGGTGTGTATAATTAAAGAGAAGTATGCTGCTTTTACTATTTAAAAAATTTTAAAGCCCTTGTTGAAAAAGAAAGTAGTCTTAAAATAAAAACTCTTAGATCTGACAGAGGTGGGGAGTACACCTCAAATATTTTTCGAGAATATTGCAGGGAACATGGTATTAAGCAACAACACACTGCAGCGTACACGCCACAACAAAATAGAATTGCAGAACGGAAGAACCGCACCATCCTCGACATGACGAGGACCATGCTGAAGGAGAAAAGTCTGCCAAAGAATTTCTAGGCAGAGGCAGTTGCATGTATTGCCTATCTGCTCAATAGGTGTCCAACCAAGAGTATCAAATTCCAGACACCACAAGAAGCATGGAGTGGATACAAGCGAAGCGTGGCGCACCTTAAGATCTTTGGGTGTGTCGCCTACGCTCAAGTTCCAGAAGCGAGAAGGAAAAAGCTTAATGATCGTGGCGAGAAGTGCATCTTCATCGGCTACAGCGAAGAGTCAAAGGCATACAAGCTCTACAACCCACTAACCAATAAGCTGGTGGTAAGTAGAGATGTAGTGTTCTGCGAGGAAGAATCATGGAAGTGGAACCAGGAAGATTCGGCCAAAGAAAGACACCCACATCACTCTCTTCGGATCGCAAAAGTCTAGGAGTACACTCCATCCACTACCAGAAAAATGGGCAAAGGCTACGGATTAAATCCGTAGCCATAGATATATGGCTACGGATCAGTCCGTAGCACTAGCGTAGTCGTAGGTCCCGAAACAATAGGTTTGGAACCTATAGCTACGGATTTAATCCGTAGCTATATGTCTCAACAGCTACGGATATGATCCGTAGCAATAACTACTAGAAACTGGCAAAGGCTACGGACCAAATCTGTACCAGAGATCTATGGCTACGGTTTTAGTCCGTAGCACTCTCGTACTCATTGGCGCGATGCAACCTATGGCTACAGATTTAATCCATAGCTATATATTCCAATAGCTACGGTTATAATCCGTAGCAAAATATTAAAAATCCCAAATTTAAGGCTACACCTGTCAGATTAGTGGCTACGGTCAGTATCCGTAGCTATTTGGACATTAAAAATTTTATATTATCATTTGTTCATTCAATTACCACCTGTACAATCATTCATTCATTCAATACCACCTGTACAATCATTCATTCATTCAATTACAATCCTTCATTCATTCAATTCAATTACAATCCTTCATTCAATCAATTACAATTACAATCCTTCATTCAATCAATTACAATTACAATTACAATCAATTACAATCCAATTCATTCAATCAATTACAATTACAATTACAATAATACTGAAAATACAAGTCTTTGGCTTCATTAGAGAAATTAATGTGCTTGCACTTCAGCATGAAATTTCAACAGCTTCGTATATTCCATCATCCTACAAACAGTCATGTCACTCATAAATTAGAATACTCATTGGAGAAAAGAAAGACAAAGTGAAAGAAGTGCATCATGTATAACCATTTTTTTCTTAATAAATTAAAAAAAAAAACTTAAAGAGGAATGAAATTAACACAAAAGAAATGGTCTCACCATATGATTATAGGTTTAGGTTTAGGTTAAGGTTTAGGTTTAGGTTAGAGGTTTTTGGGATTTGAGAATGAGTTTGGGTTTAGGTTATAGGTTTTGGGATTTGAGAATGGGCTCGGGTTTAGGTTTATAAGTTTTAGTTTAGGTTATAGTTTTGGTTAAAGTTAGGTTTTTGGATTTGAGAATGGGTTCGGGTTTAGGTTATAGGTTTTGGGATTTGAGAATGGGTTCGGGTTTAGGTTATAGGTTTTGGTTTTGGTTTAGGTATAGGTTTTGGTTTTGGGAATTGAGAATGGGTTCGGGTTAGGTTATAGGTTTTGGTTTTGGTTTTGGTTTAGGTTTATAGGTTTTGGTTTAGGTTTAGGTATAGGTTTTTGGTAGGTTAGGTTTAGGTTTTTGGATTTGAGAATGTGTTTGGGTTTAGGTTATAGGTTTTGGTTTGGTTATAGTTTGGTTAAAGTTTAGGTTTTTGGATTTGAGAATGGTTCGGGTTTAGGTTATAGGTTTTGGTTTTTGTTTAGGTTATAGGTCTTGGTTAAGGTTTAGGTTTTTGGATTTGAGAATGGTTTCGTGTTTAAGTTATAGGTTTTGGCTTTGGTTTAGGTTATAGGTTATGGGATTTGAGAATGGGTTCGGGTTTAGGTTATAGGCTTTGGTTTAGGTTATAGGTTTTGGTTTAGGTTTACGTTAGGTTTAGGTTTAGGTTATAGGTTTTCGGATTTGAGAATGGGTTCGGGTTTAGGTTATAGGTTTTGGTTTTGGTTTAGGTTATAGGTTTTGGGATTTGAGAATGGGTTCGGGTTTAGGTTATGGTTTTGGTTTAGGCTTAGGTTTAGGTTTTTTGGGATTTGAGAATGGGTTCGGGATCAGGTTATAGGTTTGGTTTTGGTTTAGGTTATAGTTTTGGTTAAGGTTTAGGTTATAGGTTTTGGTTAGGTTTAGGTTTTTGGATTTGAGAATGGGTTCGGGTTTAGGTTATAGGTTTTGGTTTAGGTTAAGGTTAAGGTTTTGGATTTGAGAATGGGTTCAGGTTTAGGTTTTGATTTAGGTTTAGGTTATAGGTTTTGGTTTAGGGTTTAGTTTTTTTTTTTTAGGTTTAGTTTTTTGGTTAGTTTAGGTTTTAGGTTTTTAGATTTAAGTATGGTTCGGGTTTAGGTTATAGGTTTTGGTTTTGGTTTGGTTTTGGTTATAGGTTTTGGGATTTGAGAATGGGCTCGGGTTTATAGGTTACAGGTTTTGGTTAAGGTTTAGGTTAAGGTTTAGGTTTAGTTTAGGTTATAGGTTTTTTTGGGATTTTAGAATAGGTTCGGGATTAGGTTATAAGTTTTGGTTTTGGTTTAGGTTATAGGTTTTGGGATTTGAGAATGGATTCGGGTTTAGGTTATAGGTTTGGTTTTGGTTTAGGTTATAGGTTTTGGTTAAGGTTTAGATTTAGGTTATAGGTTTTGGGATTTGAGAATGGGTTCGGGTTTAGGTTATAGGTTTTGGTTTTGGTTTAGGTTATAGGTTTTGGTTTAGGTTTAGGTTAAGGTTTAGGTTATAGGTTTTGGTTTAGGTTAAGGTTAAGGTTTAGGTTTTTGGATTTGAGAATGGGTTTGGGTTTAGGTTATAGGTTTTGTTTTTGGGTTATGTTTAGTTAAAGTTTAGGTTTTTGGATTTGAGAATGGGTTCGGGTTTAGGTTATATGGTTTTGGTTTTGGTTTAGGTTATAGGTCTTGGTTAAGGTTTAGGTTTTTGGATTTGAGAATGGTTTCGCGTTTAAGTTATAGGTTTTGGCTTTGTTTTAGGTTATAGGTATGGGATTTGAGAATGGGTTCGGGTTTAGGTTATAGGCTTTGGTTTAGGTTATAGGTTTTGGTTTAGGTTTAGGTTAAGGTTTAGGTTTAGGTTATAGGTTTTCGGATTTGAGAATAGGTTCGGGTTAGGTTATAGGTTTTGGTTTTGGTTTAGGTTATAGGTTTTGGGATTTGAGAATGGGTTCGGGTTTAGGTTATAGGTTATGGTTTTGGTTTAGGCTTAGGTTTAGGTTTTTTGGGGATTTGAGAATGGGTTCGGGATTAGGTTATAGGTTTTGGTTTTGGTTTAGGTTATAGGTTTTGGTTAAGGTTTAGGTTATAGGTTTTGGTTAAGGTTTAGGTTTTTGGATTTGAGAATGGGTTCGGGTTTAGGTTATAGGTTTTGGTTTAGGTTAAGGTTTAGGTTTTTAGATTTGAGAATGGGTTCGGGTTTAGGTTTTGATTTAGGTTTAGGTTATAGGTTTTTGGTTTAGGGATTTGAGTGAGTTTAGGTTATAGTTTTGGTTTTTATGTTTAAGGTTAGGTTTTTTGGATTTAAGTATGGGTTCGGTTTAGGTTTATAGGTTTTGGTTTTGGTTTTGGTTTAGGTTATAGGTTTTGGGATTTGAGAATGGGCTCGGTTTAGGTTACAGGTTTTTGGTTAAGGTTTAGGTTAATGTTTAGGTTAAGGTTTAGGTTTTAGGTTTAGTTTATTAAGGTTTTTTGGGATTTGGAATAGGTTCGGGATTAGGTTATAGTTTTGGTTTTGGTTTAGGTTATAGGTTTTGGGATTTGAGAATGGATTCGGGTTTAGGTTATAGTTTTGTTTTTTTTTTTTAGGTTATAGGTTTTGGTTAAGGTTTAGATTTAGGTTATAGGTTTTGGGATTTGAGAATGGGTTCGGGTTTAGGTTATAGGTTTTGGTTTTGGTTTAGGTTATAGTTTTTGGTTTTAGGTTTAGGTTAAGGTTTAGGTTATAGGTTTTTTGGATTTGAGAATGGGTTATGGTTTAGGTTTAGGAATCGGGTTCATGTTCGGGATTGAGTTTAAGTCTTGGTTTTCAAGTTTAGGTTTAGGGTTTAGGGTTAATTAGGTTATAGGTTTTGGTTTTGTTTTGGTTATAGGTTTTGATTTAGGTTTAGGTTAAGGTTTAGGTTATAGGTTTTGGTTTAGGTTAAGGTTTAGGTTTTGATTTAGTTTAAGGTTTAGGTTTTCGGTTTAGGTTATTTAGATTTTGGTTTAGGGATTTGAGTTTAGGTTATAGGTTTTGGTTTTGGGAATTGAGAATGGGTTCGGGTTTAGGTTATAGGTTTTGGTTTAGGTTAAGGTCTAGGTTTTTGGATTTGAGAATGGGTTCGGGTTTAGGTTTTGATTTAGGTTAAGGTTTAGGTTTTTGAGTTTAGGTTATAGGTTTTGGTTTAGGGATTTGAGTTTAGGTTATAGGTTTTGGTTTAGGGATTTGAGTTTAGGTTATAGGTTTTGGTTTAGGTTTAAGGTTTAGGTTTTTGGATTTAAGAATGGGTTCGGGTTTAGGTTATAGGTTTTCGTTTTAGTTTTGGTTTAGGTTATAGGTTTTGGTTTAGGTTATAGGTTATAGGTTTTGGGATTTGAGAATGGGTTCGGGTTTAGGCTATAAGTTTTGGTTTTGGTTTAGGTTATAGGTTTTGGGATTTGAGAATGGGCTCGGGTTTAGGTTACAGGTTTTTGTTAAGGTTTAGGTTAAGGTTTAGGTTTAAGTTTAGGTTATAGGTTTTTTGGGATTTGAGAATGGGTTATGGTTTAGGTTTAGGAATCGGGTTCGTGTTCGGGATTGCGTTTAAGTCTTGGTTTTCAAGTTTAGGTTTAGGTTTAGGTTAGAGAGTTGAGATTAGGATTAGGTGTAGGTTTAGCTCTCTAGGGAATTGAGTTTAGGTTATAGGTTTTGGTTTAGGTTATTGGTTTTGGTTTAGGTTAAGGTTTAGGTTATTGGATTTGAGAATGGGTTCGGGTTTAGGTTATAAGTTTTTGGTTTAGGTTATTGGTTTTGGTTTAGGTTAAGGTTTAGGTTATGGGATTTGAGAATGGGTTCGGGTTTAGGCTATAGGTTTTGGTTAAGAAAAAAGGTTATAGGTTTTGGGATTTGAGAATGGGTCGGGTTTAGGTTACAGGTTTTGGTTAAGGTTTAGGTTTAGGTTTAGGTTTAGGTTATAGGTTTTTTGGGATTTGAGAATGGGTTATGGTTTAGGTTTAGGAATCGGGTTCCTGTTCGGGATTGCGTTTAAGTCTTGGTTTTCAAATTTAGGTTTAGGTTTAGGTTAGAGAGTTGAGATTAGGATTAGGTGTAGGTTTAGCTCTAGGGAATTGAGTTTAGGTTATAGGTTTAGGGAAAGGTTACGTTTAGGTTATAGGTTTTGGGATTTGGGAATAGTTTTAGGTTATAAGTATAGGTTTTGGCTTTCGTTTAGGTTATAGGTTATGGGATTTGAGAATGAGTTCGGGTTTAGGGATTTGAGTTTAGGTTATAGGTTAAGGTTTTAGGGATTTGAGTTTAGGTTATAGGTTTTGGTTTAGGTTATTGGTTTTGGTTTAGTTTAAGGTTTAGGTTATTGGATTTGAGAATGGGTTCGGGTTTTGGTTAAGGTTTAGATTTTTGGATTTGAGAATGTGTTCGGGTAGAGGTTATAGGTTTTGGTTTTAGTTTAGGTTTAGGTTATAGATTTTTGGATTTGAGAATGGGGTTATGGTTTAGGTTTAGGAAATCGGGTTCAGGTTCAAGATTGGGTTTAAGTTTGGGTTTTCAAGTTAAGGTTTAGGTTTAGGTTAGGGAGTTGAGATTAGGATTAGGTGTAGGTTTAGCTTTAGGGAATTGAGTTTAGGTTATAGGTTTAGTTTTGGTTTAGGTTAGGGGTTTTGATTTAGGTTATAGGTTATAGGTTATAGGTTATAGGATTTGAGAATGGGTTCGGGAGTGGTCCCTGCAAATACAAATATAATACAAATATAAACACGGCCTGTCCGAATGGCCAGGCCCTTCCAATGCCGTCCATAGGAAATGGACAGCTTCATCATGGTCATAACAGCGGTTCCCACCTTCCAGGGACCCCCGCTCTTCCAGATAGCTCCGACGCACATCCGGGTCTGCTCCATTAATCTCGAGCAAATACATAAACACGGCCTGTCCAAATGGCCAGGCCCCTCCAATGCCGTCCATAAGAAATGGACAGCTTCATCATGGTTATTTGAGAATAGGTTAAGGTTTAGATTTAGGGATTTAAGAATAGGTTAAGGTTTGATATTACCTCAACTTCATAGATGCAAATCTTGTTGCCACATCCATTGCCTCTTGGACCCGTGACGCATCGCTCCCCTACATTTACACCATGATACAATTATTATTATTATTAATTTTTTTTTATAGGTAACACTACCAGGTCTCAAACCCTGGATCACTGGCACACACTACAATGTCTCCACCAGCTCATTAAATGAGCGGAGTGATCCAACCCGAGGGAAAAGGGTTGAGAAACACCAAAGGAAATGGGTTTAGAAACATCATCATACAATTATATGATACATGATTGAGAAACAACTCTTTTTCTCTCAATTGTTTGGTAGGGCCCACCTTTGGGTTTCCCAGTCGATTGTTCTAGTGGGCTCCACCATTCAATGGACTGTCCTGAAATGATTCTATCGCATACAACCAATGGTCCACACTCAAAAGGGCCAATCAAACAGTTGGGAACATCCAACAAGGAAGATTTTGCAGTATCTCCCACCCAACGGGAGAGATTCTGGGGTCACTTCCCATCCACCACTATCGGGCCCACCACACCAGCAATTTGACCATAAGATGCTGGGGCCCATGTATGGATTGTTGGTGTAATAAGATGCTACAACAGGGATTTTTGTTTTTTTCCCTTTTTTGTCATAAGTTACTTCACATTTTTCACAAAGAACAGATTTCTAGACAGTTTGAGCTGCTAACCTGGCCCTGAGCGAGACCCGCTTTTCCTCCACCCTTCCCCTTGAGTGGTTCAACAGCTGCTGTTAACCACTTCGATGCTGCCAGCCCATTCTTTTCTACTTCAGCAGGTACCCCAGCACACACGGCCTTGTTTGTGGCCTCATCTGTACTAAACACCATTACTGATATTCCCTGTAAAGCCACTAAAATAATCAGCAAGTTTGTAGTACATACCTGCAAGCATGCAAATTATGCTATATGGATGTATGCAGACATGTATGTGCAAGCACATAAAATCACCAAGTTTATTGTAATACCCATAAACGTGCATATGCGCATGTACGTGCATGCATGCATACACATGCTGTACAGCATACGCATCTGGTGTGTTTGAGATCTATGTGCACACAAGCACATAAGCCAATGAGAAAGTGCACAAGAATGCATATGCATGCACACATGCATATGTACGTACGTAATGTATATGCATCTAATGCATGCAGACAAACACGTCTAAGAAACTTGTGCAGGGAAGTTGATTACCTTCTGCTCCAAGACCTTAAGAACTGCTTCACGGATCGCAGTTGTGTCCACACCCACGTCGACATGAGTGATGCAGAACAATTTACCTTCCGAAGACACAGTCTCTACAACTTCAACTGCTGCCTTCACTGCTTTCTGAATATTTTCTTCCCCAATCTTCTTTTGTGCCTTTCTAACTTCACCCTGATAATGTATAGTTATCTTTAGTATAGATCTAATACCACAAGAAATGATTGATTGAACCAAAAGGTGGTGATAAGAAAATGCTGGTGTGGCCCAGCTATACTTACATCCAGTTGGGAGATCTTTGTTCTGAGATCTGCTTTCATAGCTGCTGGAATTGCTATACTTACAAAAGTTTTAGATCAAGCTGATATTTGTCTTTCCCTTTGGATGGTAAAATGGTCCAAATCAAACTTTAATAGGATGTCCCAGCTGTTTATTAATTAGCATGGAAACTTGGAGAAAATCGATGGATGAAATTGTCTAACATGTGTAGTATTGATGGTCAGAATATGTTAGATTGAATATCTACACCATCAGGTCTGCTACCAACATCTCAAAATACCCTCATGGGGGTAGGAAGAAATTCAGATCCACCTGTTGCTTCGGACCCCACGGCTCTTAGAAGTGAAATCGGATTGCCTACTGAGTTACTCAGTACGCTTTTCATCATTTCTCCAGGCCATTTTAGTGGTTGAGCCAAAAATTGAAGCATATCCACGGCTCCAGTGGACCACACCACAGGAAACAGTGGGAATAATGACTTCCACTGTTGAAAACTTTCTAGGGCTCAAAGTGATTTTTATTTGTCATCCAACTTGTTAATAAGATTACACAGACATGGATGAAGGGAAAAAACAAATAACTTCTTGATCTAAAACTTTTGTGGCCCATGACAAATTTTCAACGGTGGAATTTCAATTCACACTCTTTCCCACGGTGTAGTACTCCACTTGAGATTTTGATATACTTCATTTTTAGTCTCAAGCTATAAAATTATCTGTTAAAATGGATGAACAGAGTGGATAAAATATATAAATCACGGTTGGACCCCCGCAGAGTTTATTCAGTAGGCAATCCACTTTCCTTACGGGTACATTAGGTAAACAGTGGGAATTATGAGACCAACCCATTGTGAAACCCACTCATGTATGTATTTTATATCAATTCCATCAATCATTTTTACCCGTTCATTTCAGGGCAGGAGCCCAAAAAAAAAAAAAAGCAATCCAAAAGCTTAAATGAACCACACGACAATAAACAGTGGGAATTATGACACCAACCATTCATACCTTCCTATGACCGATCGTGATGCTCTTGCTCATTTGCCATCCAACCTGTTCATACTATCACATACACCTGGACGAAGGGAAAGACAAATATCAGCTTGATCTCCCCACCAAAACAGCCAATGTGGAGTATAAAGCCTCCATAAATTTGGACATTACTGACCTTAAATGATCCAAAGGAGCCTTCAAGAGATCCAGTATCGTAAATCTGAAACCAAATGGAACAAGTCAAACAAGATAGAAGGTATGGCTCTATATTCTGTTCGGACATATATATGGAATTAGGTGAACCAAAAGAAGATGTACTTATGGTCTTTGTAGGGAATATGTGCATTACAAGAATACAACAATGAAGAGCAAGTAGCAATAACCAATGCATCAGTTATCTGCCAGATCTGAAAATCTTTTCTAATGAGAACCTTCATGCAAAGATCCATCAGTAGAAGGTTTTCTCTAGTCTCTCTTTTTCAAAGGAAAAAGGAAAACTGCTGGAGCTTGAATGCCTGATTCTTTGCATGAAGGTTCTCATTAGAAAAGATTTTCCTGGCAAGAATTAACATAACCTCAAGATGTTAGACAAAATTGCAGATAACAAACCAAAAAATGCCAACCTATTTGAAAACTCCAAACTGAAGTCAGTACACGACCAAAATGAGATGAGTTCCTAGACTTTTTTCCTGGCTTCATCCATGACAAGTAGAGAGAGTGAGAGATAATGAAAAGGCTTGGAAGCAGATACCTTATTAGATGCGTTCCTAGACTTTTCCCTGGCTTCATCCATGGCGTTGTTGAAACCCTCCATATCAACTGTCAAACCTTTTTCTGCTGCCATTAGCTGAAAGAGAAGAAAGTGAGGACACACCAAGTTTATATTGTTGCAAGCCTTGCATAAGAAAATTTTGTACAAGGTAAAACCATTAATCGGCATACCTGGGTCAAATCTACAGGGAACCCATAAGTGTCCCACAAAACAAATGCATCCTAAAACAAGAAATTTGCATGCTAAGATACCAAGATATAGAGCACTCATCAACATGTAATTTAAAAGCTTCTCGAATAATAACAGAAAGCAGATAGTCTGAAAACTTTAAAACATAATTATAACATACATGTGATATATTAACATTAAAGAAATTTCAATAGGATGAAACAGGGAATACACTGTTTCTTGTATTGCATATCCGAAGTTCTGATACCCCATCAGATGATATCCATAAGACCACGTGATACTACAACCCACAGGTTCATTCAATTATTTTGAAAGAAAATACGGTGTTCTGTGTAAGTTGTCACTGAACTAGACATCCGTACTCACACCAAGAGAAGATAAAACATGTCAATGGCTCACGACAAGACTTCTCATATGTCCTCCATGAATAATGGTTTTTTATCTTAGAATTGTAAGCTGATATAGATCAAAGCTTTTGAACTACGCAAGCAAGATAAACTAGTTGATGAAAATGAACTCATGTACCCAACTATACAGTCATAAAATGGAAGAAGAAATAAGGTATAAATAAACAGGAAACGAAATTGCCTGTCCACTGCCCTGAACCTCCTGAGCAGCCTTCTTGAACTTCTCAATTCCCTGAAGAGAGGTCATTGTATGTCATGTTTCTTTTATTATCTAAACAAGCACAAGAGACTGTGTTTCTTCTATGGAAAAGCATACAGAAATAACTGAACATTTCAAATTAGGCAAGTGCTAAAGCCCCTTTTTTTCCAGCGAAGATCTTATCAATAATCATAGTGATAATGTACAAGATTCATCACATGAGCATCACAAATTTACATTTAAGGGATTCTGCCATACAACCGAGACAGCCTAGAACTTCACAGGAGTACAAAGAGGGCATTGAACCCGAAGTTGAAACAATTCAGGTAATTGCCTACCAGATTTTAGGAATGAAATTACTCTAATAACTCCATGTAGGTGGGAAAGAAATCCCAGATAGATAAAAGTACCGTTCCCAGGCCTCCAACAGTTCTCTAGGGCATCACACCACTACTAAAGCTAGAAGAATCACTCTTCTCACATTTTCCGATCACTTGAAAAAACATGTCTATACCATTTGTATGGCCTCGTATTTATAGGTCTCTCTTCAATAACTTTCCTAATCTAACTATTCTACTAATTAGTTTTCTTGGCCAGGCCCACACTACTTGGCCCAAGGCCTTAGCCTGGCATGGGCCTTGTTTAGAAGGCCCAACCCAGCTTCAAGATTGGGCTGGATTTTGAAAATGTTAGTTTTTTTTTTCTTTTTCTTTTTCTTTTAAAAAATAAAATAAAAATTGTAAACCACTTGGAATCAGTAGAAATAAGGCAGAAATCCAAGAATTTGCATGTTTTGCATGCTCAATCAGGGATTTTAACCTTTAATTTGGGGATTTAAGGAACATGGGGGAAATTACTTGTTTTCATACATGTCTTCTTAGGTTTATAAATGATATGAATTGATTTTGAATATTCACTTCTGTCAGACAGCGAACGTACAACAAGTTGAAGAATAAAAAGATTGGCGATCTTCCAGATGATATGGCGATCTCACGAACTTTCAATGTCGCGGACCTGACTGAGTATCATGAACCAGCGCATAATGATAACTCGAGGACGAGTTCTTTTGAAGTGGAGGAGACTGATGTAAAGCGGGTCGCGGACAATTACATGGCAAAGATGGATCAGAAAAGGCTCGGTCGGCGACAGAAGTGATCTGGACCATCAGACCTTAAATCAGGCGTATCTCGCAATCCGGGATGAGATAGCCGACGAAAAATATATGATTTTGGGGTAGAACGAGCTACTTTAGCCAACCAACCCTGCTATGCCGGGTTGCGATGCTCGGAATTGCGAGAAACCCCTCATTTGACGGTCGTTTCCCTGTTTCAATTTCGTTTTTACTATAAATAATAAGTTTTAGTTTGCTAATAACTCTTCATCCGTCGGGCTTTAGGAGTTGCGCCCAACGTGAAAAGAGCTTAGAATAATTAGGAGAACGGGTTGGTGAAGCCAAATAGGACACTTACTATTTTTGGCCGAAAACCTTGCGCAATAGTAGACATCACGACCGTCTATAAATAGTAACTTTACTATTTATAGTAAGTCACGAATTCTAGGAGTCCTAGTTGTAGTTTGATTCTGATTTCTTTCCCATTGCTTAGTACCCTTATTTAAAGGGTTGTGAACTCGTTTTTATTCATTCAATAATCTATTTCGAATTTATTTAGAATTTATTTCTATTTTCTGCTCTCTTTTCTCGTGGATTCGAGAAGTCTTTGTGAGGAGTCCAGAGAAGTTCCGTGGATTCGGAATAGTTATCCTCTTGAGGAAGACGGTGCTCAACCTCACGTCCTCCCCTGCGTCAAAGTCCAAATAGAACTCTTGAATCTTCCCTAGAACAATGAAATTTCCTTGGATCTATTGGTTTTTCCTGACAGTTATTTCAGGTTTGTTTCCCTCATCTCAAGTGTATGCTTCATTTTTCTTTCATGGACCTCATCAAGTGTATGCATCATCACACTGTTCTGTTTCTGATGATTCATTTATGCAATGCCACTTCTAATCATGATGTGTCTTCATTGACTCAACTACTCGAAACCAAGTGTCATGCTTACCATCGGGAGTGTTCACATTATTTCAAGATTGCATGATTTGAGTTTATTCTAAACAAAATTTTAAAACTCTTGAACCTTAGATTTTAGGTTTTTTGTTTTTGTATTCTTTATGGAATAATGAAATAATTTTCATTCGTTGAAATGGAAATCAGTGGTTAGAAATAATTCTAAATAATTTTCGTTCGTTGAAATGAAAATCTGCAAAATGGACCAATCCATAGGAAGGAATGAAGGAATGAAGGCCAGGCTGCCATTTGGATACTATGTTTGGTTATTTATCATCTAACCCATTGGAGCCATCTTTTGCCCAAAATTCCTAATGCCCCATTTAGTGAGTGAAATAAAAAGTTGTGATTGGTAAAAACATTAATTGAGAAATGATCTAGTGGGTTAAGTGCATGGGAACCTTTCTATGTACATAGTTGCATATGGACTTGTTGGTATCCATCTCTCCTATAAGGATTAGGGACTGTCCATCAGGTCTAGTCCACTCTTCATAGGTTGTACTAAAAGAACCATTACTAAACAGATGTTCCAAACCATCCATTCGATGGCATTCAAAAATGGATGAATCAGATCGTGAATAGAAGATAGGTCCAGCCATGGATATTTAGGACTATCCAATTGCTGTATTGCATGGTAGCAGAAGAAGGGTGGACTGGACCTGATGGAGAGGGTCCAGATTGTCTGGTTTTTCTTTCTTTGCAAATTTCTTTCACAATAATGCTTTCATTATCGTTCAACATAAAAAAGAAAAGAAAAAAGAAAATGAAGAAGTGGATGTAGAGCAAATGAAAGAAGAATTTTGAATCACCTCAAGTCAATCTACGACAACCTTTGTTGTTGTTGTATCACAGGAAAATGAATGTTGTATGGAATTTTTTGAATTATTTCTCTCTAAAAACCAAGAGTTTTCTTCAAATGAGGGCTTTCGACATGTAAAAATCAAAGGATATATATTTAAAGATGCTGAAGTGTCATAGTCACTTCAACATTGATAAAAATGGAAAAGGAGTGCCCCATACCAAGCTCTACAATGATTTCTGCACAAATGAGAGGTTCTAATGAAATTTCAGTTTGAAAATTTACATTAACTTATCCTTCTCTTGTCTATCATGTTGTATCAAAGCTTCAAGGTGACTGTAGTAGCTTTAGTATTTGTTGTGCCAAAAAAAAAAAAAAACCATTTGTCGATTCTAAAGATACTTAAATGTGAAAAACACAAAGTATGAAATGAAAGTGTCATGTTCTCTTTGTGTAGGACCTTTTGTCCATGTAGTCAGAAAACATAATTGAATAGTAAAAGTATATTAAAATTCAAAAGAAAGATGCCAATTCTAAATGACCCATTCAGTAGTAGAGTCCATTGTTTGTGGAATTGGTTGTGATTGTGAAACAATTACTTCCTGGAAGTTTGAGATCACAGATTTGCTGTTTGGTTGAACTAAACTCAATTCCTAGGATTAGATTTCTTTTGTCTAGTGGCCCTGGAATTCTGTTTCAAGAATTGAATTGATTTGTATACATTAGAGTTTATCATCATACAACTAGATAGACACGTAAGATTAGAATTTGTCAATAATGTTAGCACACATGCACGTCGGGCCATACCATCCACACACATAGGGGTATGTTAAACATGTGAAAAATATGATAGTTCCATCAGTTGGGCCATGCGGTGATAAAAAAGAAAAACTTGAGATTTTCAAATTAAAGGGTAGAACAAGCATTAGGAACATTAAGATACTTGAGATTTTCAAATTAAATAGGCTTTGTGATACTCTTTAAGCTTTCAAAGCAGATGCCAAAACACAAATGGTCTTGTATCAAGAACTTCAACAATCATTTTACATTACATCAAGCTTGAAAGCACCAAATAAACTGAAGTATTTTGCATTATGAGTAAAAGAACCAAAGCAAACATTTCTACAGAAATCCACCAATAGTGAAATTTGATCTCTTGAAACCAAAAAAGGATCAAACCATAAGAACCAAAGCATAGACTCTACTATTTACAAACAATGCATAGAGGAAATTTCTAGTGTCCTCATGTAGGGATTGGGAATCAAAGTCAATTCTCTATATAGTAGTAAAAAAGGGAGCGAAGAAATTCACGTCCAACTATATTAGAAGCAATAGTTTGAAAAGAGAGAAAACTTCCTTCACTAAAAAAAGAAAAGAAACTAAAAGAAACGACACATGAATTTTCCAACCCAAACCTCTTTATTTATGCTTCTACAAAGTACCCACTATAACTCTCTCTGGATCTCTTTTACCTAAGCTAAGACAACCCAAATCCAATTGAATAAAAATTCAAGATAAAGACTTGACTATACTATTCAAGGATTGAATGCTTGCCATATATAGCAAATCCTTGCCAAATATAGCAAATCAACACTTACCTAAAACCTTTTACACTATAAAATGTGTGACCAAATCAGCATTCTTGTTTCAATCCAGCACCCAAACACTCCTACTACACAAACAGAAATCAAAACCAAACAGATATAGAAACAACCCAATTCAAGATCATACCACAAATAAATAAATAAATAAAAACCTCAGCTGAAACCACCCAAAACTGCAACGAAGACCAAAACCCAACACCCAAAAGAAGAACATTAGTCAAACAACAAATCCAACCCAAATTCAAAAAGCAAGAAAATAACAAAAGAAACCAAAAAAGAAATATAAAAATCTCAATTTTCATTGACTTCTATCGCAAAGTCACAATCTCAAGATCAGATTGGCCGAACAATCCCAACGTCCTCTGATTCGGGTACACTGTTTTGTGGAAGTAGCACTATTGGATATTTTTTTAGCCATCCAGTAAATGTCCACCAATCCAACAGTCAGATTATTGAATTTGGGAAGTTTATTTTGAATACTTGTATGCTACATGCTACAACCCAAAGAGAAAACTTTGATACTCTGTCAGAGGGTAGTAGATGATCCATGTGCCAATTTAGATCCATCATGAACAACAATCATTCTTATTTGGGTACCTGATCATTGAATAGGAGGGACAGTATTGGATGGTCAGAAATGAAAAACACCCGAAAAACTATAGTAGATGAAAAAGAGCTAGGAACGCTTAACAAAACCGACTCACAACTCCACAATTCATTCAATGTTCCTGTGTATCAAGCATGCACTACCAGAGTATCAATTAAACAAACAAAACAGAAAATGAAACATCCCATCGTCTATGATTAACTAAATACTAGATAGAAATTAGCTAACAAAGTGAATCAGATGGGAGTCCTATGTAAGGGACATGTTCATCCCATGAGGCACACAACATATCAGCCAATGGGACAGATGTTTTAGTCCCAATACTACATACACCCAACTACCCTTCTATAGAATAACTCACGATGTAAAAAAGCAAACAAGCACATACAGAAACGTTAGTGTATATGACAACAGATCTAAAAACACACCTTAAAAAAAAAAAAAAAAATCAAAAATCACGAAACGAGGGATTCTTATGACCGTAGGAAGTATTTAATGGTGGGCGTTCAATCACCACAGTTTCCTATGGTGTGGTCCACCTGAGATTTAGCCCTAAAATGAGCTGGAAAAAATGAATGGCCCGCATACACATATTATGGTGGAGCCCACAAAGCATTTTTAGATTTTAGAAACAGAGAGAGGGGAATGCGATTGAAAGATTGAAAGAATGCATAGGGATTGAAGGATTCAAGGCGACATGATCAGTTTTCATTCATAGGGAATCATAGGGATTGAAGGATTGAGCATCCAAACGCAACAAATTTCAAAAACAGAGAGAGAGAGAGAGAGAGAGAGAGAAACTAACCGTGCTTTTTCTTCTTCTCCTTCTCTTTCTTCTTGTCCTTCTTGCGGCGAAAGAGGGTTTTAAAAACAGAGAGAGGGGAATGCGGCGAAGAGACAAGGAGAGAGGATAAGGGAGAGCGGGAGATCGAGAGAGGGTAAGGGAAAGAGAGAGGCTGAGTGCGAGAGAGAGATGGAGAGAGGTTTCCGTCTGCTGCGCGCGGGAGAAAAGGGCGGATGGACGGGTTTTGGGTTTTGGGAGGGCATTTTGGGTTTTGGAGGGGGCGCGTGACGGACGGCCCTCTGGGACATTTGGGTTTTAGGACCGTGGGGCCCACTGTGATGCATTTTATATATTCACTCCGTCCATTAATTTTAAAATATTATTTTAAGTGTTGATACAAAAAATGAGTCAGATCGAATCATTACGGAGACCACACAATATATTAATAGAATAAATTTAATTTTTATTATTTCTTATGGTGTGGTCCACTTACACATTTAATCTACATAATTTTTGAGCTCATCCACTGAAATTATATATCAGAATTGATGGACGGCTTAGATCAAACACATATATTCCAATGGACCTCATGGAGCCCCTTAACCACGTTTAATAAGGTTTAGGTGTTAGCTACATATAATTAGGATTTAGCTACGGATTAAATCCATAGCTAAATTGCTACGGATTTAATCCGTAGCTAAAAGCTTTCAAAGTCCATAACCTTTGCTCGATTTTTTGGTAGTGATCTCTCCTGGAAGTACTTACATCTATGCAGAAACTGAGGAAGTGAATTTACTCTGCCTGTATGCGGACCACGAGCCTCTCACATTCGAGGAGGCTGTGAATGAAGAATGTTGGAGAAAGGCTATGGAAGAAGAGATTCATGCCATCGAGAAGAATCGAACATGGGAGTTGACCTCACTCCCCAAAAACCAAAAGACCATTACTCTCAAATGGGTTTACAAAGTCAAGCGGAAGGCCGAAGGTAAGATTGAACGATATAAAGCAAGGCTCGTAGCAAAAGGTTACAAACAGAAATATGGGGTAGACTATGAAGAAGTTTTCGCCTCAGTTGCTCGCCTTGATACTGTAAGAATGATTATCTCCCTTGCAGCTCATCACAGTTGGATGATCTACCAACTGGATGTGAAATTCGCATTCCTAAATGGGGTACTCGAAGAAGAAGTATACGTTGACCAGCCTGAAGGCTTTATCATGTAAGGGGAGGAACACAAGGTGTATCGGCTGAAGAAAGCCCTGTATGGGTTGAAGCAAGCTCCTCGTGCTTGGAATGCACGGATCGACGGTTATCTTCAAGAGAATGGTTTCGTCAAATGTGCATATGAGCATGCCGTCTACACAAAGAAAAATGTCCTTGGTGATATGCTTATCGCTTGTTTATATGTTGATGATCTGTTGTTCACTGGGAATAGCCAGGCGATGTTTGAAGAATTCAAGCAGGCTATGTTCAAAGAGTTCGAGATGACTGATGGTGGATTGATGTCTTTCTTCTTGGGCATTGAGGTGAAGCAACAAGTCGGCGGCATTCACATATCCCAGAAGAAGTACACAAAGAAACTTCTTGAGAAGTTTCAGATGGCCGACTGTAAAGCCGTAAATACACCTGTTACAACAGGCCTGAAGCTCACGAAAAATGGAGAAGGAAGAAACGTCGACTCAACCCTATTCAAGAGCCTAATCGGAAACTTAAGGTACCTCACAATCACTAGACCAGATATAGTCTACAGTGTTGGGCTTCTAAGCCGGTATATGGAAGCCCCAAAAGAGTCACACTGGCTAGCTGCAAAACGAGTACTGAGGTATATCAAAGGGACTATTGAATTTGGTCTTTTTTATCCTTACAATGATCAAACAATACTATATGGATAATCTGATAGTGATTGGGGTGGTGACCAAGATGAAAGAAAAAGCACCACAGGCTATGCTTTCTATCTTGGGTCGACAGCTTTCACATGGAATTCGAAGAAGCAGAGTGTGGTCGCGCTGTCCACATGTGAAGCAGAGTATATGGCAGCATCGTCCACCGTCTGTGAGGGAATTTGGTTAAGGAATCTATTAAAGGAGCTGAAGCATCCACAGGAGAAATCTACAGTCATATATGTGGATAACAAGTCGACAATCGAGCTAGCCAAAATTCCGGTGCAGCATGGAAGAAGCAAACACATTGATACCCGATACCATTTTCTGAGAGATCATGTGAAGCAGAAAACGATGAAATTAGAGTATTGTCATACTACAGAACAGGTGGCGGATATTTTCACAAAGGCATTGCCGACAGATGCATTCAAACGACTAAGAACGATGCTCGGAATGAAGCCGATTTTAATTTCAAGGGGAGTGTTGGATACGGTGGAGGATTTGTGCAAATCCAAACCGTATTAGAATATTTTGAGCTAGCTGTGAGAACCGTGTATGCACAGCTGTGGTGTTGAGATTTTTTCTAAATTTAGTTTGCTAGCTGCGTGAAGATAAACAGTAGATATTCTCTGGTTTTTTCTTTCTTTCTTTAGCTGCCCCTAGAATGTATCTAGACAGGGATAAATCAGTAATTTCATAAGATAAGAAAGCCTTATAAAAGGCAGCAATGTTATAAGTTTTCTATTGAATATATAATAAGAAATACAGCAGTCCAGCATCTTTATCTGTTCAGTCTTTTATTCTGTTCTACGGTGGCTGTAGCCACACGTCAGCAACAAGCTGGGTTGAAGACCCAACACGGTTCAGATAATGGAGAAGATGGCTGTTTGTGTGCTACGTCGAGGAATTAAAGCTAGAGGACAAAACAAATAAAGAACCCAAATCAAGGTCTGTAAATAATCTTGGGGAACTTCAACCTCTGCGTGACTCAGGATCCAGCGAGTGTCGCCGCTTACTGGGGCTTATATGCTGAGCGATCCGATGATCGGAACCGTCCATGGATTGGAATTTATTCTATACGGACCACTGTGAGGAAAGCTACGTGGTGGATGAATCATTTCGACCATTGCTAGCTATGCAGATGAATTTAAAACTTACCAAAGGAAACTATTCAATGGTTTATACTCAACTCTAAAAATCAGAATTTGGAACCATCTCTCTTTACACCTGACCGATCGTGGTAAAATTAAATAGACAAAATGAGGGCATTTGATATTTACATGACATGTGGTGTAGACAAAATGATGGCATTTGATATTTACACGACATATGGTGTAGACAAACTTCAAAAGGATGAATTAAAAACTATGGGCACATGGGAACATTAAATCTTAGAGTTATATCAGCAGCAACTCTTTATATAAATGCAAGAGTAGATGACGTGAGGACTTCAGTCATACTTTTCATGACAGAGTTATAACTTACACACTGAACCATCTTACACATGATTGGAATAGTAAGAGGCACATGCAAACTTTTGTACACGTGGCTTAATATAGTAAGCTATGCTTTCGTAAAAAATCAAGGAGATTTATAATACCAACTATGCGGATCTCTTACGTTGCAGCAACTTACACAACCACTACCTCTTAAAAGTCTATAAAGGTATTTAATTACAAAAAATTCTGAGCCCTCATCGCACACAATCAGTCTCTCCACAATGCAATATTGTTTATTCTTAGTTTTTAACTTCTTAGTTTTACACACTTTATTTCTATCTAACTACATTGTAGTAAGTTCGGAACATTTAGATTATTTTACATATATTATTGTCCAGTATTATCGTTGCAATATGCTTTTTGAGTAGGTTAAATATCAACTATCACTGTGGTTGGGTCTCCTGATTACTGAGTTCTTATTATGCAAATCACTAGTCACATCCTTCTGACTGCATACTATGACCGTCTGGTTTTTTTCCATTGTCATTTTGCCAGCAAAAGCAACATGAGTAATTATTTTCTTCTCGGCTTCTTTTATTTTCTTTCTTCTCACAGATTGTATTCTTCATATTTTTGAATTAATAAAACTGATGCTTTTGATTTTTTTAATATTATTTATCCATTATTCCTTCGTGGGAAAACTGATGCACTATCACCGTTGAAAGAAAAGTTCTTAGCTCAAGTAAAAAAGAATCCACTCAAGTAGACCACACTATAAATAAAAATAGAGATAATGAATTTCACTATTAAAACATTTATAGGACTCACCATCACGATTTTTTTCCATCTAAACTTTTATTACCATAAAGGGTTTCAATGGTAGACGTTCAATCCCTACTGCTTTTTACACTGTTGTCCACTTAATTTTGTATCTGTTTTAGTTTTAGGCTCAAGGCTGACAACAAACTCACCAATTGAACGGATAATTTGGACATACATGGTGGGACCCACATCACTTGGTGACATCAATACACCAGCCAGGTCAGTGGTGTGTGGTACACCAGCCAATCCGCTTCCCCGGTTTGGCAGGTGAACCCAACACCAGCCAGCTAGCTGGTTTCAAAGCACTATGAGCTCAACCATGTGTCTTATCCATGCCCTACATCCATTTTAACAGCTCATTTTGATGCAATAGTTCAAAATTAAAGCAGATCCAAAGTTCAAGTGAGCTGCATAACAGAAAACTGTGGAGATTGAACACTTATCATTGAAAACTTCTTGGGGGCATAAAACTTATTAAGCTGATATTTGTCCATTCCCTTCATCCAACTCTGCATGACTTTTGATCTAGTTGGATGACAAATAAATATCACTGCAGACCTCAAATAAAATAAGTTAACAAAATAGATGAACAACATAAATAAAACACATATATCATGGTGGCACGGACAAAGCTTTGACATCACCTGATTGGCTAGTGTTGGGGTCACCACCCAAACCATTCGGAACACCGGTTACAAACTCCGATTGCCAGGCATAAAACACAACACCAAGGTGGGTATTCTCTTGAAGTGGCTTTATATTTGGGCTTATGCCATGGCAATGGAGAGTGAAGATGTAACACATACATCATGAGGCAGATCCAAAGGTCAAGCAGACCACACTCGAAGAAATAGGAATTAAATGCCTCCCATTGAAAACTTCTTAGGGAAGCGAAAGTTTGGGATGAAGTTGATATTTATGTTTTCCCTTCATACATGTATGTGTGATTTTATAAATAGGTTGGATGGAAAATAAACATCATGGTGGGCTCTAAAAAGGTTTCATTAATGGGCGTCCATGTCTCCATTGCTTTTAGTAGTGTGGTGCACTTGATGTTGGAAAATTATTTCATAAAGTAATATTAGAAACCGAAAGATAAAAATTAAAATTTTACACCAGGCTTAATCGTTGAGATCATTGGTAGGTTATAGGCGAATTGCTTACAGGATAAGACAAGCCTTTCATAAGGTCCTACGTGCAGCAACTACGAAGGGACTTCCACAGGGACTCAATTAACACAGTTCACTTCTCCAGCAAATTCATTGAGTGCTCGAACTTAGTGACTCAAAAAAGGCTCAAGTCACCCAACTAATTCTTAAATAATCTTAAAAGGAAAAAACTGTTTAGAGAGTTCAGATCTGATTCTGATTAAATTTGTTGGACTTGGATGATTCTTGACCTAGAGGGTCCTGTTTATATAGCATTTAGAGTGTGGACCGTTGCTAGGTGGTCATTAATGGTTTAGAACGTTTGTGAAATGTTTCTAACCGTTGGCACTAAATTCCGTACATTTCAGATTGTTAGATCAACTATCTGACCGTTGGATCATCAAGGGTCATCCGTCTTCAGACCGTTTTAGCTATTAAGGCTACTAGCCATTTCAGAAACGGTCAAGGGTTTTTAATCATTGATTGGATCGTTCCGATCAGCCTATAAAGCCAAGCCATCATTCACTCTTCGCGCCTCTCTCGCATCGCGATCGCATTGTCTCGTGTAAGGTCATGAGGAAGCGACCACTCTGTGACACGATCCGCATATACAAAGTGCAAAGTGCGCCAACTAGCACCACTACAGTCACACTGTCTCACTGCTTATGCCCTCTCCCTCACTTGTGTCTGAACCCGAGCTCGCGTGGATGCGTGTGTTCCTGTGCTATGTACCAGAACATGTAAATTGATCATCTTTTTATCCATTTCTCCAAGTAAGAATACTCAACACATAATGATTTATAAACCAAAAGTTTTCTCCCACTCTATTCAATGTGGGACTAAACAAAACACATTTTTCTTTGGTTTTTTCAAAATCATTTTGTAGAGAAATGAATTTTTAAGTTTTTTAAAAAATATTCTCTTTTTATTTTTATTTTTAAATAAAAAAATCTTAACGATCCTCCACTTGGTTTTCAAAAGAGAAAAAAATTCTATCAGAAAAAATAGACAACTCTTATGTATAGAGAAAAATATTTTTATGATTTGAATCATTCCTTAGTGTAAAGATATTTTTCTCTATGCATAAGAGTTATTTCTTAACTTCACATATGAGATCACAAAGATAGCATCGGCATGCATAAGTGTTATTTCTTAACTTCACATATGAGATCACAAAGATAGCATCGGCATGCGTAGAAGAATCGATGGATGAGGCAATTGATCTTCCGTATGCTTACTCTCCGGGTCCTTAGCTGACTTCGAAGAGTAGGGGGCTTCTGTTATGGGAAGATCCGAGCCACTTATAATTCTGAGGGCCAACGTCATCGAACAGAAAACTGCTCCATATATGCGACGCCTACAACTGAAGGATTCCCCAAATGAGTCGCTGAGGTACCTTGGTCCTGAGACTAATGACCAGGAAGAAAACTTGACCTGAGAAAGTAGGTCCAACGCTTCGCCTCAGACCTCGTGAAAGAAGTCTTTCAAAGCGCACTACTGGTGAGAGGCTGTCCACTAGCTCGGCTCGGACTATAAACGCAGTTACTATTCGACGAAGGCTTGTAATCATTCTGACTGAGGCCTCGTCTGCCAAAAGGACCAAGCCGAGGCCGGATCCCAAAGTGGGCGCTCCATGAGCTAAGCTTAGAAACTACTATAAGTGGACGTGGTCGGTTACTTTGCTCGCAGATATGCATAATGTGCATAATATCCTACATGATCCTCGAATTGCGCACAATATCCCCACGATCCGAAAATCTCACTGATTGAGTGAATCGTGTCGAGATTGACGGACCTCGACTGTTCGACAGTCAGGTATAAATACAATAAGACCTCATTGCTACAGGTACGCAAGATCTTACACCCTCTCTCTCTACTATCAACTTAGACCTAGATTCCCTTAACTTGACCTAGGCATCGGAGGGTCCCTCGGTTTAGCCAGGGTCTCCTTTGCTCACTCTCTATGCAGGTTCAAGGTTCCTTAGAGGTACGCCTTGCCGAGTGGAGAGTGGTCCAGATTTTGACATCAACATATATTGTATTAATATTATATTATATTATATTATATTATATATATATATAACTTAAAAGTTTTTACTAAAAAATCCTACCTGACTCTACCCGTCCCCATTTCCTCTTTTTCTTTTCCTTACCCTACCGAGGTAAACTCAACTCAACTCGAACCACTAGCTCGACTCGAACTCAACTCGAAAGCTTTGGCAAACAAGCCAAGCTTCAATGTTGAGCTCGATGGCGAGCTCGAGCTCGAGCTCAAACTCGAGTATAGCATGGACAAGTCAAGCCAAGCTTGGCCACCACAGCTCGACTTGGCTCGATGTACAGCCCTACTGAATAGCAAACAATCAGTGAATGAGAGCGGAAGTGACGGTTTCGTAATGAATTTGTTAGCGGCTGTCTGGAGTCAGGATCCATCGTGCGTAGCATCTATTAGGACTCACATGCTGAGTTTTTTTTATGATTAGGACCGTTCATGTTCTGTATTATATTCAATATTGACCACTTCAAGAAAATTATGATGAACTGATGATTCTCACCATTACAGTTTCTATATGAATTTAGAACATTGTAAAGAAAATCTTATAGGCTAACGTTAAAATCCAAAATCAAAGATTCCAACTCTTCATTGATTCCATTATAATACCTTATTTATGTTCGTAATGAAGCTCTAGACTGTTAAAATAATTGAACCACCTCAGCAGCTTAGACGAAAGTGGGTACTACCCCACCAGCCCTAGCTAGAGACAAGTGATCCTCTTAGGGCTCTATGGGGCCTAACATGATGTATATGTTTCATCCAAGCCATCCATTCATTTTGACATATCATTTTAAGCATAATCCCAAATAAGAGGCAAATGAAGGCTAAAATAGAGTACACCCCATGGGAAGCAGGGTGATAGAGAGCCTACCATTGGAAACTTCTCGGGGCTACAAAAGTTTTAGATTAAGCTGATATTTATGCTTTCCTTTCATCCAAATCCATGTGATCTTATGAACAGATTGGATGGTAATTAAACATCATGTGTAGGCCCTAGGAAGTTTTCAACGGTAAGAATTTAATCCACTGCTTGCTGTGTTGTAGTTCATTTAAGCTTTCGATCACCACTTTTCTAGGCTAATGCATTAAAATGATATGTAAAAATTAATAAATGAACAGTTTGTATAAATTATATAAATTATGGTAGGCCCCCCACAGCCCTGGTACGACCATTCGTGCGGAGCTACGTTCTGGTGGGGTAGTATCCAGTCCGCAGCCATCCCCATCCCACGTGCACGACGCGGGTTTCCTGCCAAATCCTTCCCACTGCGTTGGGATGCTAGGTAGGACCCACTGTGATGTTTGGAATAAATCCACTCTGTCTATCTGTTTTGTGAGACCATTACAGGACATTAATTAAAAAATGAGACAAATCTAAATCTCAGGTGGGCATATAAGAGAAAAAATTGAAAAAAGAGTTTTCTACCGTTAAAACCTTTTTGATTTTACAAACCCTCTGTGGCCACGTGAATGCTTCAATCGGTAATCACTGGATCTCCACTTTTTGCTCTTCTATGGTCTACTTGTGTTTTATATCTGCTAAATTTTTTGTCTCATACATCGTAACGGTCTCACAAAACAGATGAACGGGATGAATTTAGCACCCCAGCGCAGGAACTTTCTTCTGAAAGTTTTCGCGGGAAATCCGTGTTCCCATGTGCACCGTTCCTCCGTGTGCATCGTTCCTTGTGGTGAGGCGCTCCTGAAGTCTGGATCCACCCTTGACTTTTGAGTTCCATACTAACGTGAGGCCGGCGGCATAAATGATAAACCAAAGCTAGGTGGCAGACACAGACGCGGATTAGCTACTGACAGGTTGGTGAGTAGCGATGCTCGATTATGAAGTGACGTCACAAAGTTTCGTGGGTTCCATCATGATGTATGTATTGTATTCACATCGGCCATTCATTCGTAGAGATCATTTTAGTGCATGATCCAAAGAGAGGTAGATCCGAGGCTTTAATAGACCCTATCGTATAAAACCTTAGAGAGACTAACGCACACCGTTGAAACCTTCCTAACATCCACCGTGATGTTTATTTGAGATTCAACCTATTCATAACTAATTAATACATACATTAAAGAAAGTAAAACACAAATATGCTTCATCGAAAACTTGCGGCCCTTATAAGTTTTTAATGGTAGGTGTCACTCTCTCCACTATTTTCTGTGGTGAGGTCCACTAGAGATTTGGATACAAAACATACAATATGATGGGATCCACAGAACTTGGTGACATCACTTCAGTAGCGAGTCTCGCTGCTCAACCTGTAAGAGTAGCCCGTAAGTAGCTAATCCACGTCGTCAGACACCCATCACTCTCATTAGCCATAGAGCTTTTTGTTGCATGGCTACGCACGAGAACGCTGCTTTTTGTTGGATGGCTACGTATACGATAACGCTGAGAAAATAGCATCCCCTGTGAAAGACTTGAAGAATGAACTACCAGAACACTTCCCATGTTGCACACACATGTGGCATGTAGAGTAAGAAAAGATAGCCATAAATAGGACTGATGGTCTATATTGAATAGGGTTGTCAATGGGCTTGGCCGGTGACAAGCAAAATCATGATTTTCAATAGGCTTAGGACAATGGTTCAAAATTCGAACCCAAGCTGACCCCAGTCTCACTCCCATCGACAAGCATGCACTTTTGGCTAGCAGATTAGCAGATTAATTTCTTAAGAAGTACTACATTGGATTAGCTTCTTGATGCGGAACCCCAACCTCCGTGAGACCATAGACCGATGGTGATGTTTGTGTTATATCCACTCTATACTTTTGTTCCACCAGCTCATTTGGGACATGAGTCCAAACATGAGAAAAATCCAAAACTCAAATGGACACATCATGATAAATGGTGGGAACTGAATGCCCACTATTGAAACTTTCTTGGGGCCAGATAAATATTCAATCAGCTTGATATTTGTATTTTCCCTGTTTCTCAAGACTATTTTAAGGTATAGTTCCAAAAATGAAACAGATATTTCAATGGACCACACCACATAAAAGAGTGATCATTGAACACCCACCGTTAAAAACCTTCTTGGGTTCCATCATAATGATTATTGACCATCCAACCTGTTGATAAGGTTACAAATACCTAGATAAAAGGAAAACACAAATGTAAGATTGATCCAAAACTTTTCCAGCCCCAACAGGTTTAAAATGTTCAATAATCACTATTTCCTCTAGTGTGGCCCACATAAAATTTGCATAGGCTTTGTTTGAGGGGCCATGCCCAGAAATAATATGAAAAAACAGATGGACAGCAGGGATATAAATGCATACATCGAGGTGGGCTCTACGGTCAGCGTCCCACCCACACTGTTGGTTCTGTGGTCATAATCGAAGTGTGACTCCCTATAACCGAGGTGCAGGGAACGTGAATGACGTCTGAGGGAAACCTCGTCCGTCAGGTCACTGTTTTATGACCACCGTGCTAGGATTGATGGAAACTATGAGTCAAAAGGGAAAATGTTATATGTTGAAATCTCTTATTTTTAAAAAATCTATTTCTTTGTACAATGGCGGCCATTTGATCAAGATGATTGACGACCGTCATTACTAGTGTGGGCCGTTGCCGGTTTATATGAGATGCAACCCGCACCTCACCAGATGAAGAGACGCCCCCAAAATTCAGGAAGCTAATTGCTTGCAGCACCCCAACAGGGATAGTAGTACGACACAGGGCCCACCCTGGTTTGTGTTGTATACATGTCATCTATCCGCTTTCCCAGCTGATTTTAGGGCATAAGCCCAAAAATAATGTAAATCCAAAGCTTAAGAGATTTTATGGTATAAGCCCGATGCAAATCCAAAGCTCAAGTAGACCACACCACAAACAATGGTAGGTATTGAACGCCCACAGTTGAAAACTTCTTTAAGGTAGCAAAAGTTTTGAATCAAGCTTATATATGTGTTTTCCCTTTATCCTAGTCTGTGTAGTGTACCAACTGGTTGGATGGCTAATAAAACATCAAGTTGGGCGCTAAGAAGTTTTCAGCAATTGGTGTTCAATCCCACTGTTTTCTTTGGCGTGGTTCACTTGAGCCTTTGGGTCTGTGTCATTTTGGGCTTGCTGGCAAAATGGATGGACAGGATGGATGAAACACGTACATCATGGCAGGCTCCACAGTGTTGGGGCTACATCATGCCACAGGAATACGTACAGCAGGAAATCCACTTCCTAAAAATCTGTAGTGGATTGCATCCTACCCCCTCCAAGCACAGACTTGGTCCTGGCAGGGCCTCTATGAGGCCCACGATGATGTATATGTTTTAGCCATCCATCCTAATTTTTAACATATCATTTTAAGGCATGAGCCAAAAAGGCAGATCCTAGGCTCAAGTGGGCCACACGATAGGTGATAATGACGCAACCATTGAAACTTTTCTAAGGCCCATCATGATGTTTATTCCTACTTGATCATAAAGCACATAGACCTGAGTCTTTACTTAATATGGCTCAGTGGTAGGCTCATAAGAGTTTCAACATGGAGGTCATGGATTCCAATACCCTTTGTAGTGTGTGGGAGTGTAAGTGTGAAATTAAAATAAATTTAAAAAAAAATTTTAATAAAAATTTTTAAAAGGGATCATATAGACCTAATGAAGGGAAACCACAAATACCAACTTGATAAAAAATTAAAACATGTCCCCCAAGAAGTTTTAGGGTTAGGCATTCAATTCCTAGTATTTAGTGTAGTGTGGTCAACTTGAACTTTGGATATGCTAAAAGTTCATAATAAGTTTACAATTTATAATAAGTCACGTTTTTAGAGAGTTGAAGTTGGAGTTAGATTTGAAAATTCTTTCTAGGTTTGATATTAGTCTTTAAATATTGTAAATTCATTTTTATCATTAATCAATTTATTTCTATTTTTTATTTTTCCTTGTGGATTCGAAAAATCTCTATGAGGAGCCTAGTGAAGCTATGTGGACTCGGAGTAATTATCCCCTAAGGAAGACGATGATCGACTTCATCACATCCATCCCTGTGTCAATTTGTTTTAAGGTCAGTTTTGAATGGGATTGATCTAATGAAAAAGAGTGTTCAGTCATTGTGCTGTTTGAATGTTATGTCTAGTCGAATCGCACCAAATATTATGAAATTTCATAATTAATCAATCTAATTTAGTCAATAATTTTAATGATATTTCGTGAAATTTGATGCAACCAAGCGCATCCTAATAAGAGATAGAAGTAAAACAACAACAAACACAATCAATATGCTGAGTGTTGATGGGAGAATGAGGGGGTGGAAAGAGCAAGTGAACTCGCCCGCACACCATGGCTAAGGAATTTACCCATTCAATCCAAACAGACCAAAATGCTGGCCCACCGTCCATGTGGTGTGGGTTTATCATGCACATTCAAATGGGCAATGCTAACAGTAACATAAATAGTCAATTGCCAAATGCCCATTGAAGTTGAAAAATTGACCACATTTCATTTCTCAATCGTTTATTTAATGGATGCACCTATCTAACTGTGAAGATTATCCTACCGAGGATAGGGCCCACAGTGTTGAAAAGTGGAGCCACATCTGGGCCATCCTCGACCAGTCGAAGCCCATGCTCGACCGGTCGTAGGATCCTGCTCGACCAGTCGTAGACTGGCACGACTCGAACTCTAGCGAGCATCAGATTTTTGGTCCGAGGTGCATGACCAGTCGTGGGCCATGTTCGACCAGTCGTGGGACCCACTCAACCGATCGAACAGTTTGTTCGACCGGTCGTAGTTACGCAGATTTGTTTATGAATCTGATGCGGACTGCGAAAATTTGAGTCGGCCTTTCACAAGGTGCGGAAGGGAAGTTACCAAAACTATAAATTGGGGTCCCTAGGGCTATTCTAGGGTTAAGGTGAATATTGGGAAATATTTTCTAAGGTGTGGGCAAGGGATTTTCAATGTTCTTCGAAGGGAGAGGTTAGTATATTGCCTTGTAATCTTTGTTCTTCATAGTGGAAGTTTGCATCCGTAGTTTTTTACCCTTGTTGGAGTTTTTCCACTTATATCTTGTCTTGTGGTTTGTTTGGATAGCTTTGATTTTGTTTCTAATTTATATTTCTTCATGTTTATCGTTTGTGGGTGAGGCCTGAGATTGGATCTAGGCTCACTGCGTTGTTGGCGTGCTGCGCAACACACAGCTCTTAGGGTTGTTCGAATGCCCATAAAATTTTAAAGTCATAATCAAATTATATGTGTGAAGTATTTCCAGCCTATTTTATTTAGCTTTTAAAGTTGTAATATATTCATGGGTATATAGACATTTGTGTTTGGATCATCTATAATTGGGTATTCACCCGCAATAAAATTTGGAGCAGTAAAATCTTTAAAATTTATCAAATAGCATATAAGTCTTCATTTAATATGAATGTTTTAAATAAGCCTAACACAATAAAGCATAGGGCTAATTCTTAAGCTGAAACAATCATTTAATAAGCCACAAAAGTCAGCCTACTATTTTAAAATCCTTTTATACATGTACACAACTTTCCACTACAGGTAGCGGTTGTCAATGGGCCGGCGGTGGGGTTAGCCTCGGCCTAGATTTTGAACTGTTCAATATTTTGACTTTGGGGGCAAGATTTAAAAAATGAAGCGTATTGAAATCTCAATTGGGCCATACCGTAAAAACAGTGGCAACTAAGCATTAAAAACTGGTCGTGGGCCACAAAAGTTTTGAATCAAGCTGATATTTGTGTGGGCCCTTCGCTCAGGTCTTTATTATCTTATCAAAAGGTTGGATGGCAAATAAACATTTCTGTGGTCCGATAAGTTTTTAATGATGGGGATTCAATCACTATTGTTTCCTAGAGTGTGGTCTACCTAAGTTTTAAATCTGCTTATTTTTTTATTTTATTTTTTTATCATTCCCTAAAATTGGGGGTCAAAATAGATGGACTACGTGGATGTAAGGTACATAAATTCCAATTGGCCCCACCGCTAGGGATCCATCCATAGGATGAAGTGGGGACAATGATCCCACGTGTAATCCTTCTTAAGCCTAGCGTAATGTTTATTTGGCATCGAACCTGTTCATAAGGTCATACAGACTTAGACGAACGGAAAACACAAATATCAGCTTGATACAAAACTTCTATATAGATCCTAAGAAGTTTTGAATGGTAGGTATTAATTCCCCATCGCTTGCTGTGGTGTGGTCCACTTAAGATTTTAATTTGTTTCATTTCTAGGCTCATGCCATAAAATGATCACACAAAATGGATGGACAGTGTGGATCACTTACATCAGGTTGGGGTCCACACTTATGGCATGTAAAAATACAATGAATTTGGGTGGTGCCGCACAACAGGGGCGTTGCGCACGAAGTTCCTACGACCCTAATGTAGGTGGGGCCCCCACGGTGATGATTGTTAGAAATCCACCGTATCCATCCATTTTGCCATATCATATTAGCTCATAGTTCCAAAAATGAGGCAATCCAAAACTGAAGTAGGCCGCAGGACATGAAAAAGTGAGGGTTGAATCGTACAGCGTTGTAACGTTTGTGAGACCACAGATTTTTTTGAAAAAGGCCAATAATTTTGTGTTTTCAGTTAATCCCGGTAGGAATGACCTTATGAAGGGTATGGATGGCATATAAACATGGCGGTCCACCTAGTGAGGTTTCAGCGGTGGACATTTCCCTACCTGCTTTTTCCTATCGTACCGCCCACTTGAATCTTGGATCTGTCTAATTTTTAGTACAGGTCCTAAAATGCTTTCGGAAAGCGGATGGGCGGAGTGGATTTCTAACCTGCATCACGGTGGGCCCCACATAGCTTCTCATTTGCAGGAAGTTCCTGCAAAAGTCCGCAGACAGTCGTTCGGAGCTCTCCTGCCACACATACGGAGAGAGCTTTCCAGGATGTTTAAAAAATGCCGGCGCGGAGAGAGATTTGCAGGAGGTTTCACAAATGCCCACGCCCTTGAAGCTGCAACTCTCCTATATATATATATATATATATATATATAATCTAAAACATACCATATTTATAGCAAAAAACTAAGGGACATGACTCTTCACAAAGAGACATGAACCTTTTCAACTAAGGGACGTGACTCTTCACAAAGAGACATGAACCTTTTCACAAAAGTGCCTTTTCCAAAGAGACATGAACCTTTTCACAAAAGTGCCTTTTCACAAAAGTGCATTAATTCAACACTTCCCTTAATGCACTTTCTGAATTATTCCCAACATTTTCGAAGATGACAAAAACTTTCTTTAGGGAGTGCCTTGTGAACATGTCAGCCATTTGTTCTTTCGTCTTGCAATACTTCAATTCGATCTCGCCATCCTCAATAACTTCGCGGATGAAGTGATGCTTGATCGCAATATGCTTCGTCTTGTTATGATATACTGGATTTTTTGCAATTGAAATGGTTGACATGTTGTCGCAATATATAGTAGTTCCTTCATTTTGCTTTTCGCCAATATCTTCAAGAATTCTTCGTAACCATATTGCTTGAGAAACTGCAAGAGATGCCGCTACATATTCTGCTTCTGCTGTAGATTGAGCAACGGTACTTTGTTTCTTTGACGCCCAAGAAATTATCCCGGATCCAAGAGAGAAAGTGTATGCCGATGTGCTTTTCATATCATCTATGGATCCTGCCCAATCACTATCTGTATATCCTACCAATTTGAGTTTGGAATAGGAGTATACATGATTCCATAATTCAACGATCCTTGGATGTATCGTAACACCCTTTTTGCAACTCCTAAGTGAGTTGCTTTGGACAATTCATGAATCTCGAGAGTAAACTCGCAGCAAACATAATATCAGGCCTTGTAGTAGTGAGATACAAGAGGCTTCCAACGATACTTCTGTACAATGATTCATCCACCTTTTTGAACCATCGACTTTTATCAGCTTCTCGTTACTACAAGAGGAGTAGTAACTGGGTTGCATCCTCCATGATGAATTTTACAAGAATAGATTCAGCATACCTTTTTTGAGAAATGAAGATTCCATTTTCGTCTTGAGAAACTTCTATTCCCCAAAAAATAATGCATCATGCCAAGATCATTCATCTCATATGTCTTCATCATATCAAGTTTGAACTGATGGAGCATACTATGATCATTTCCCATGAGTATCAAATCGTCAACATACAATGATACGATGAGAATAGATGTATCTTCAGTCTTGACATATAAGGTATGCTCGCACTTGCTCCGATGAAACTTATTCTTGGCAAAATATCCATCGATTTGGCTATACCAAGCACGCGGCGCTTGCTTTAGTCCATACAACGCTTTCTTCAACCGATAGACTTTATCTTCTTTGCCCTCCACAACAAATCCTTGTGGTTGAGCAACATAAATTTCTTCATCGAGGACACCATTCAAGAAGGCTAATTTGACATCAAGCTGAAAAATGGACCACTTCCTTTGAGCTGCAAGTGCAATGAGGGTTAGTATAGTCTCCAATCGAGCAACCGGTGCAAAGGTTTCGTTATAATCGATGCCTGGTTGTTGTGTAAAACCTTTTGCAACGAGCCTTGCCTTATATTTTTGGATTGAGCCATCTGAATTGAGTTTAGACTTGTAAACCCATTTTACTCCAACAACATCTTTGCCGCTTGGACAATCAACTAACTCCCAAGTAGAGTTCTTCTCGATCATGCAAATTTCGTCTTCCATAGCTTTCACCCAATTGTCTTCTCGAGCTGCAACTTCAAAGCTTTCCGGTTCTACAACCGAAAAATTGCAACGCTCGTAGATGTCTCTCAGACTCTTCATTTTTCTCGGGGGCGATTCAGATGAAATACTTGAAGTTGTTGAGGGAGAACTTGATGATACGAATGGAGTAGTTTCTGGTGAAGAGAATGGAGTTGTGGGTCCATAATCTTCTTCATCATTTTCTGCTTCTGCTTCTTCTTCCACATCTTGAGTGCTTTTCGGTTCATCTTCTTGTATAAGAACGGCTTGTTCTTGTATATTTTTCTTTTTCCAATCCCATCCTGTACTTTCACTGAACAAAACATCTCGGCTAATCATTAGCTTTCCCGTCTCAAGGTTATATACTCGATAACCTTTTGACGAAGTACTATAACCAATGAAAATACAAATTTCAGATTTTTCATCAAGTTTTTGACGCTTTTGAGATGGAATATGAACATAACAAATGCAACCGAAAATTTGAGATGTTTTACAGAAGGCTTGTGACCTGACCATGCTTCAATCGGTGTTTTGCCATCCACAGCTTTTGAAGGACTCCGATTAAGCAAGTAAACAGCTGTCGACACAGCTTCACCCAAAAAGTATTCGGGATGCCTTTCTCTTCAACATAGAACGAGCCATTTCGACAATTGTTCTATTCTTTCGTTCTGCAACGCCGTTTTGCTGAGGTGTGTAAGCAACAGTCAGTTGCCTCTTGATTCCTTCTTCTTCACAATATGTCTCAAATTCCTTAGAGACATACTCGCCGCCACGATCACTTCTCAGCATCTTGAGTTTGAGACCACTTTGTCTCTCAACTTGTGATTTGAATCCCTTGAAGATCGAAAGAGCTTCTGACTTTTGCTTTATGAAGTACATCCACATCATTCTTGTATATATCATCAACAAAGATGATAAAATACAAGCTTCCACTAAGTGATGGAGTTTGCATTTTTCCACCAATATCAGTGTGGATCAACTCCAAGGGCGCTTTTGCTCTCCACGCACTTCTTGAGAAAGGTGCACGATGATGTTTCCCAATGCACAACCCGAGCAAATGTCATTTTTAATTTTGATAGACGGTAAACCATCTACCAGATTCTTCTGATCCATCAACTTCAATCCATGAAAGTTCAAATGCCCCAGTCTTTTATGCCAAAGCCAAGATTCATCAAGTGTCTCGGCTTTCCGTGCACAATCGATCGAATATCGCAACTTAATAGGAAAATTACGATTTTTCTCCATATTCACCTTAGCGATCACTTTAGCAAGTTTTGATCCAAGTCAGGAACAAGTAAAACATCTTTTATATACTTGACCCCTTTCTTGGTTTCAATGGCAATTGTCCCCTTTTCCATTTGCTTCCACAATAGCACCATTTCCCATACGGACTTGAGATCTGATGGATGAGTCGATATTTGTGAATATCCGATCATCACCTGTCATATGATTTACTGCAACCACTATCCAAGTACCATATGTCTTCAGTTTGAGTGAGTGAGTACTGACATGCAAAAAACATGTTTTCTTCAACTTTTTTCTTCAGAGAAGTTTGCAGCATGTTGATTGTCCTTGAAACGACAATCCTT
>JAJHSJ010000823.1:0-39450 GCA_021015155.1 Magnolia officinalis | reverse complement strand
TTACGGCGTAAGGTGCGGACTTTAGACATATAGGTTATTATTTTCAAGGCTTTCAATGTCGGTTAATGATTTATAACTGACAAGGGTGCTATTACACATGCAAAATGCATTGTCTGTTTCGTTATAGGAGTTTACTTGAACTATGTAGAATATAGTGTATTCTATGCATATGTTGGAATGTTTGAATATGTTTGGAATTTGGATTTGTGCTTAACATGTTTATTTGTCGTGAATATATGCCTAATACATGTGCGGCAACTCCTTAGCAAAAGGACTTGCCCAAAATCACGTCACGGAAAATATACGTTATATGTGACTAAGTGTGTAGCCCAAGTGTTTGTGGAAATGTTTGAATGAACATGGAGCTCAGATTCATGCACACCATGGTTATCCGTCATGGGTATATGCACGTGGTATGCGGGGCAACTCCCTAGTGTATGATTTTCTACATGTACATTACATTGTAATGTCTGTTTTATTTCATGAAGTGAATGTGTATGAAATCTTGTTTTGTGTTGTAATTCATAACATGCTTCTTTGATTGTAAGAATTGAATTACTTGTTTATTCCTGTTTTAACTATCTCATATGATTCTTGATGAAATAAAATGAAGTTGGGACTATGATTTAGTCCAGGCAGTCGGTAACGGGATTGAATTCGTGGCTGAGATTCATTCGCCACGTAAGACGTGTCTAACGAACCTGAGCCGTACTTCGGTTGGCGACAGTGGTTAGGCCACGCAAAGGGCTTATGCACTTCATGTCGTTCAACTTGTCGTGCGCTCGTTCTAGTCGAGCTCGTCAAGTAACCCGATATGTCTAATGTATGTTCACCATGTTTGGACGCTACTGCTTAAACCTAAGGTACCAAACTTACTAGTGTAACCCCGTTAACCTTGGTACCTCGATCCGCTAAGACTCATGATCCAGGCATGGTGGTATGGGACACCGTGGTCGAGCTGACGGCGTACGTTGGGGCCACGAGCCTCCTCGTAGTGACTAGTGAGCAACCCAGACTCGTGAGCCGAATATGGTGGTATAAGACACTGTATTCGAGCTGTCGGCCTGTATTGATAAGGTGATGGGGGAGCGTGCGGTGCAACGAGTGCGTGTAATAGCCCTGACAGCCCTTTGTAGTGACCTCGAGCATACTTTGAATCCGCGGAGAGGCGAAGAGCCTTCCCGTAGTAATCAGAGTATAAACTAAGCCTGTATTGATAAGGTGATGGGAGAGCGGTGCAACGAGTGAGTATAACAGCCCTGACAGCCCTTTACAGCGACCCAGAGCCTCATCATCGTATGAGATTATCTAGGACTGACGACCCTAGAATGGATCATTGTTTGGGAATGATATAAGGTAGGTACCTTAGCTTCCCAATACTGCTGTATGAAAAGGACTAATAACAACTCGTTAATCACGCTCATAACATAGCACTACATGTGTCTGGCGTTGTTGAGCATTGAGGGATGAATGCATGCCGTGCACGTAAGATAGTGTCACACGTGGGAGCATTGGCGAGGGCATGCATCATGACTGCATTCCATACTTGCATTAATAAGAGTATTTAGGAGTGTTTGATTGTACTGCTTTATCATTACTGCTTGACTGAATTGACAACATGTTAACCTATGCTTTATTGTTCCACTGAGTTAGCTACTCACTCCCACGTTATGGGACAGTGTTCTGGATGCCCACCAGACTCTGTCTTAGATGCAGGTGTTGACGAGACGCAGGAGGCTGAGCCTGATAACTATGATGATCAGGATAAGTTCTCCTACATGCAGTTCTTTGGAGGCTTCGCTTAAGCTATTCAGATGACAGGGCTACAGGGTTTACCATTATAGTTGTACCACTTTTTTTGGCATTTTAATTTTGAAACTAACACATGTATATGGTGACTCAGTAAGGTGTTCATACTCTGGAGACCGATTGTGACCGTTTCTTGCTTTATATACATTTACTGTTTTGTGACCGTATCTTTCAGTCTTCCGCTTGCATTTTATAACTTGATCTGGGGTATGAATTACTGTTTTGGTATAATCCCACTCATGATTAATGCACTAACCCAGACAACATTCAATCATAAGCATTTATGTTGCATAAGTGATGTTTTGGAACTCGGGTGTTGAGTTGCTACTCGGCCCCCGATTTTCAGGGCATTACAAGTTGGTATCAGAGCATGATTTGGATTAAACCGGAGCTGGGTTATGGTCACATGACGTATGCTGATGTATTTTGACATAGGAGGGTGCGAGAAAATGTAGAAACAGTCGTAGGTGTCCCAGTTTCGCTAATCGGTGAAGTTCACTAAAATTGGTCATTTTGTTTGAGTCTGTACTCAACCGTGATTGCACGAGTCAACCACAAAACACTTTTAGACCATTAAACGATGGGTTTAGATCACAACTCACCCCATCCCAGCCGTAAAAAGTCGGTAAATACAAGTATGTATCAGAAACTTCCCAAAACGACAATAAGATCGAGGCACCAAGATCGAGGAGAATATTTCCTTGAACGGTTATGATAAATGAAAGGTGGGTCCTATGGCACCAAGATCGAGGCACCACACGTGCGAAGGCCTATAAATACCCCCTCCCCTCCTTCATTTGGACGGATTGAAGTTTTTGGAGAAGAAGAAGAGAGAAGAAGAAGATTGAAGGTAGGAGAGGAAGTCCCGGTTGGTTGCGCGGGTCTGCGCAACCAATATCCGTTGCGTGGGACCGCACAACCAGACTGCTCTGCAGTCTGTGAAGACAAAGGGCCGTTATGCTATCGAAATGGTTGAAGTCTTCAAGTTCCTTCTGTTCAAGTCTAAAGAAGAATGATCAGTAGAAGAGTATATTCCTCCTAAGTCCTAGGAGATGACTGAAATCACTGTCGAAATACTGCCGAATTTAATATTTAACTATAATAATTGCACTTATAATATTTCTTTTATTCTGAACAATCTATCTTAGAATCAAGGGATATTAAAAGGATGTAAATGAACTCGGTATTAATAAAGTACGATGATTGTTTTAAATACCCTTTCTCTATTATGTCTGAATAAGATAATCTCCCAAATCAAACACATTTTTCGAAACAAAATGGCGACTCCACTAGGGACTGATGTTTATCTTATTTAACATTAGCAGTGAAATTGTTATGAAAATTTTATGATTGTTTGGCATCTTTCATACGCCAAAATGGCGACTCTCAGTGGGAACATCCTCCCCTTCATCTCTAAGATAGATTATTTAATTCTTCAATCACTAATTACACTTATGTTTTGTGATTGAAGGTTTCTGCATGCAATTCCAACCTACTACTCATGGCAACTTCTGTAAGAAAGGTGAACTTCCGATTCACTCCGACCGGGTTCGTAATAGAATATACACCGAATCGAATTCTGAAGCACATGACTCGAATCCCTACGAGTGGAAATAACATGACTCGGACAACAACTGGGGCTGTATCTATTTCACCTCAACCATTACGAGGCGATGAAGGCTGGACATTGTAACATCTCGTAGAACGAGAACACGGAATGCAAGAAACTCTGGAATGAATCAGCCTTCTCTAAGAGTCAGTGGGCTGATAATACGTAATGCAATCAGAAGGAATCCTGAACTCGCTCCTCCGGTAATATACCTCGAACGAATAATCCCGCTATTAACAGTGCATGATTTCCCAGTCCTGAGTGCCTCAAGAGTCAAATGGACGAGAGAGCAGAAAGGAAAAAACACTGGTAGTCAGATCGCCAATGTCTACGCCTCCCCAGGAAAGTTCATCAATATCAGTGTTACCCCAATCGATTAATGATGTCGGGAGCATAGAAAAGCCCGATGAAACCCCATCTTCCCCCTTCTTCATAAGTCCCATTACGTCAGCATATTCTTGTTCTAACCCGATTACCGCCTCGTCGAAGAGAGGGGAAGCTGCAGTACATATGACCAAAATGAATCCAGAATGTAGAACGACTACGGAAGATCATATTAATGAAATGGAAGAAGCCCAAAACACATTGATGGAGGAATGCAGAAATCTCAGAGAGGCCCTGACGACCCTTGCATGTAATGGAGCCCGGATGACGGTTCCCAAAGTACAATGAATGGACAAGAAAACCAGTTGGACGACCTCTAACCACAGGGGGCAAGGTCACTGAGATTCATTCCAACAGCAAGAACTGTGACACGAGATGAGGTGAGACAAGTAGTTAAAGAAGCTGTTAGAGTGGAAAGAGAACGCAAAAATAGTAGTCGTTTCAGATACAGAACACCATATTCAAGGGAGATAGAAGATGTCCCCTTTCTAGCCAACTTCAAGCATCCAGACTTTCAGAAATTTAACGGGGAGGGATCACCAGAAGAACATCTAATGCACTTCATAACTAGTATGGGGGATTTTTCTATAATGACGTAGTACTGCTTACGACTATTCGGATCGTCCTTGACACACAAAGCATTTCGATGGTATTCCAATTTAGCACCAGGATCGATACATACTTGGGAACAAATGCAAGAGATTTTCATGTCAAATTTTTTCTCTTCAGAGCGTGATGTCAGTATTACGGAATTGGCTTCTATACGACAGAGAGATGGGGAACTGGTAGAAAAGTTTATAGACAGATGGAAGGTACTGGGAACTTCATGTAAGCAGTTACCGGGAGAAAGCGAACAAGTAAAGATGTGTCTAAAATCTATGAAGACAGAATTCGTAGCCGGACTTATTAATGCCGACACCAGGACTTTTCATGACTTGGCCACCAAGGCTTATGCTTTAGAACTAGTAAATCGGATAGTGCCAACATTTCGCTATGATACAATACAAGGGGCTTGCAGTAGAATGACAGTAAACACTACTGATCATGACAAGCAGTGTAATGATGTAGAAGATTTAAAGAAAGAAAGATCAAAGCGCAAAGAAAAGTCAAATTAGATAAGAAGTTATAAAAAACACAGGATACCTGATTTGCATGAAGGGTTTACATTCGACAAAGAAGATGTCATTCCCATGATGGGTCAACTATTGAAGGTCGGTTCGATAAATTGCCAGAACCCAAACACCCTGAGAATGTGACAAGAATCAGAGAACGAAATTTTTGTCACTATCATCGATTGGTGGGACATCCAATAGAGAATTGTTATACATTAAAAAGTATAATCCAACGAATGATAGATAGAGATGAGATAATAATTGGAAAGAAAACGAGCAAGAGGGTCATGAAAAGTATGGGTTTTAATCACAAGGAATATACTGGCCTAGATCACAGGAAATGAACTCGAATTTCTATTAGGGTCGACTAGGAGAAGCAACGGAAATTTCAAGACATGGGGGTAAAATCATCAGTAAATTTGGTTACAACTGAGCAGTTTACAGAAGAAAATCCTAAGATGGTTGAACATCCTGAGGTAGCTCCCAGAAGCAGATAGAAGACGGGGGACAACCGACGATAGACAGTTTGCAAGAGGTAAACTTGGGTACAAAAGAGGAGCCACGGAACACGTTCATCAGCGGTGGCCTTTCAGAGCAAGAATCGGCAGAATACATTCAGCTCTTAGAGAAAATAAAGATGCATTCGCTTGGACATATGCAGAGATGGCTGGCTTAGATCCTTCCGTAGCACTACACCGACTAAATATTTCTAGAGAGAAAAAGCCGGTTAAACAGGCACAAAGGTGAGGATCTGGTTCCCCTAATTGAAGAAGAAGTCAATAAACTGATAAAAATCAGATTTATTAGAGAGGTCAAAATCCCAAGTGGATATTATATTGTCCCAGTAAGAAGAAGAAAAGTGGACAAGTCCGGGTGTGCGTCGACTTCAGAGACCTTAACGAACTTGTCCAAAAGACGATTTTTCGCTCCCGATAACTGAATTACTGATTGATAGTACAACTCAGTATGTTGTCATGCCTTTATGGATGGTTACGCAGGATATAATCAGATTCGAATGGCTCCTGAGGCTGAGGAAGCAACGACATTCCGGACTTCGCTTGGAATTTTCTGTTATAAGGTTATGCCGTTCGGACTAAAAAATGCCGGGGCGACATATCAGAGAGCGATGCAAAACATTTTTCAAGACATGATGCATAAATACATTGAATGTTATGTCGATGACTTGGTAGTCAGGTCGGCAGGCCATCAGGAACATCGTGAGCACTTGGCTTCGATTTTTATGCGACTCAGAAAAAGACAATTGAAGATGAATCCCGCTAAATGCGTATTTGGAGTGTCTTCCGGAAAGTTTCTTGATTTTGTTGTTCGACATAGAGGTATTGAGATCGATCCAAAGAAAGTCAGGGCTATTCAAGATATGCCGCCACCGAAGACATTGAAATAATTAAAAAGTTTATAAGAAAATTGGCATATATTCGCCGTTTCATTTCGAATTTGGCAGGGAGATGTCAGCCGTTTTCTCTTTTGACGAAAAAAGGTACAGAATTTGTATGGGATCAAGCCTGTTAAAATGCGTTCGACTCAATAAAGGAATTGATGAAACAACCACCAGTATTGGCAGCTCCAATGAAAGGAAAACCACTTTTTTTGTATATATCTGCAGCTGAACATTCTTTAGGAGCTTTGTTAGCACAGGTAAATGAATTTGGAAAGGAAACTGCTCTTTACTATTTAAGTCAGACCCTAATGGGGGCAGAATGCAATTACTCTCTGATCGAGAAAGAATGTTTGGTGTTAATATTTGCAGTGTAAAAGCTGAGACATTATTGTCTATCTCATCATATAACATTGATTTCAAGGGCCGATCCGATAGAATTTTTAATGACAAGACCATGTGTCAGGAAGATTAGCCAAATGGATGCTATTACTTTTAGAATATACTGTTACGTATGAACCAGCAAAAGCAATAAAAGGACAGGCAGTGGCAGATTTCCTCGCAGCACACCTTGTGACAGAAGCTTGAGACCATTAATGACGATTTTCTAGATGAGCAAGTTATGTTAGCTGAATTACAGAGTCCATGGCAGATGTTTTCGATGGCGCTTCTCGAGCATCAGGAGCGGGGGCAGGAGTAATATTCATCACTCCCCAAGGTGACTTTTACCTTACTCATTTACATTAGGGACTGCATGTACAAATAATGAGGCTGAATACAGAGCCCTAATTATTGGGATGGAGATAGCTAAAGAAATGAAGATAAGAACGCTACATATCTCGAGGATTCTAAATTGATTTAAATCAATTGACAATTGAATTCGAGATAAGAAAATAAGAACTTTTACCGTACTGTCATAAGGCACAACAGTTGTTAGAATAGTTTTCCCATGTCGAAATTAAGCATATCACTCAGTTAGAAAATGCAAAGGCCGATGCTCTGGCCGGCTTGGCAGCGGCTCTATCTTTGTCCTAATTGAAGCCCTCTTCAAGTGACTATAGAAGAATGAAGATTCTTACCGTCCTCTGAAGTTATTGATAGATTGTCGAAACTTTTCCTGTATCATGTCTGGAAATCACCAAAGAAGATTGGCATCAGCCTTTCACAGATTATCTTAAATTTAACATCCTGCCGGAAGAACCGCGCAAAGCAGTAGATTAGGCAACAGTCAAGTAGATTCATCATATGCAGTGAAGTGTTATACAGAAAATCTCACAACGAAACACTGTTATGTTGGTTAAACGAGCAAGAAGCAAGTCAGGTACTGCAAGAAGCACATTCTGGAGAATGTGGGGCACATCTAGCGGTTCGAAATTTATTCCATCGAGTATATAGGATGGGGTATTATTGGCCTGCCATGTTCAAAGATGTGATAGATTATGAGAAACGATGTCACGAATGTCAGATTCACGGCGATGTTATACATGTTCCTCCAAAAGACCTACATCAGTCAGTCGCTTCTTGGCCCTTCTTTGATCGGGGGCTTGATGTTATTGGTCCTATCAATCCACCTTCGTTTAAAGGAAAATAATATATTTTGGTAGCAACAGACTATTTCTCCAAATGGACCGAAGCAGTCGCGTTACGCAATGTTAAAGAGAAGGATGTGGTCAATTTCATCCGACACGCGATAGTATACCATCATGGTATTCCAAAGAAGATTATTACAGATAATGGCACTCCCTTCAAAAACAAAGGCATGAAAAAATTGTGTCAGAAATTCAACATTCATCATTCATTTTCAACGCCTTATTATCCACCGACCAATGGACTAGCAGGAGCGTTTAATAAAACAATAGTTAAAATAATGAAGAAGACAGTGACAGGTAACAAACGTGATTGGGATGAAAGGCTACAAGAAGCATTATGGGCATACAGAACTACCCACCGGACAGCGACAGGAGCAACACCATATTCACTAATTTATGGTGTAGAAGCAGTGATCCCAATTGAAATACAAGTAGCGTCACTGAGAGTGGCAGTACACCAATCTATAACCAATGATGAAAATGCAAAAATAAGGTTAAGAGAGCTAGATTTGCTCGATGAGAAACGTCTGGCTGCCTAACATCGATTGCAAACGTATCAGGAAAGAATAGCAGCCGCCTTTGATAAATGAGTCAAATATCACTCTTTCAAAAAGGGGGATATGGTCCTGATGTTGAAAAGACCTATTATGGTTACCCGTCGAACAGGGGGCAAGTTCGAACCTAAATGGGACTGACCGTACATAATAAAGGAAGTATACTCTAAAGGAGCATATAGAGTCGTGGATCAAGATGAGCAAGGAATTAGTATACTGGTTAATGCTTGCTTCCTTAAGAGATATTGTCCGTAAAGACACTAATGATTTAGATCCAAAATATCATCAGAATAATGATTCTGAATCAAAAGGGGGCAAGAATAGATCATGGCCATGTATCATCAGATGAATGAATAAATAAGAAGTTTGTGAGCATATCAAGACTATGAAATAGCAAATGTTGCGAAAGGAAAGTAAACATTAACATCATCAATCGAGCCCACAAAATTCTTCTGTTTAAAATTGATACCGTCACCAAGCTGGTATATTATGAACAACATAAATGGACAGATGGGTATAATCGAAGACATTGGCAGAAATGGTTATTTGTCAATTTTAAACAGAAATGTCTATCATTCTCACAACAACTGATCATGCTTATCAAAGTCTTCTAAGACATTTTAAGGCAGCCTAATCAAGCCAATGTCCAATCACGCATAAGGCCTATCAAGATCGCCATTTGGGCAGCGGTGAGAAGCCAGTGGCCCTAAAAAGCCCGTGAAGGCCATCGTACACATACCTATGCGGGCAACTGATGGAACCAATGACCAAAAGTCTAAAAAGACCAAAAGTCCTCAATGGCCAGTCATGTGTAACCCCCATGCCGTCTGTATAGTTTTTCGGCAGCGTCAAGAGAATGGAGGAAAATGCCCTCCCGTGAATGGGCTCGACCTTGTAGACGAAGAAAATAAGGGCCACGGTGTGAGCTTTAGATAGGCCAACAGTGTGTAAGACCCTCCACGTTTATGGTTTGATTTTAGTACTAACTCATGAGGAAGGGCTTAAACCTACTCATTGATGGACTGGTGGCCCTAGACTTGGTACCCTAAAGGTCACCTTGTGTGCTCTGTGAACTCTAGAGAGTTACCGTGGCCAACCCTGTGCGTAATTCCAATCGAGTTCACGGCCCCAGTAGCTTCACTGGGCCCCTCTGATGGATCGCGATTTGTGAACTCCCTAGGCAGTGAGAAGTCCAGTGAACTCTTGAGAGTTATAGAGGCCATCACGTGAGACCCGGCTCCACTACTCAAGAGCTTAAACTGTGTGTAACTGACTAAATTAAAACTTAGCACTGCCAATTAAAAGAAGGTCATATAGGAAATCCCACACTAACAAGCATAAAATATCAATGTTTGCTAATTAGTTCTTCATCAAATATCATGTTAAGATTGCATAAATGAATATACTTGAAATGAATAAGTACATATGGAAGAATATGTACTACTAAGAATGATGTGAGAATGTACGAACATATATATTCATCTGAAAAATGCTAAAATATGTTGATTGTTCGATGAAATGACATAAATCACAAGATTTCACATGATGAATGTGTTTCTTCTAAAGTAAATGAAATCACAATTGTATTAAGTCGAATCAAGATGTCCAATGATTGAAATCTTTTTACTCTAAAGTTAAATGTTTCAAAATATGTTTATTCTTCTGAAGAGGACAAGTCTTCAATGATAATATGTTTGTCCTTTCGAGGTGGATGATGATGTTCTGGAATCTCCTGCCTTTCCGATGATAAAGGAGAATCATTGCGTAATATCTGCAAAGGCAGAGGAGGATGGAACTGTAACAAATTGTCATTCTGAGGAGTATTCGTCAGAGGAGTATCGAAAGCTATCCATCCTTCAAGGGAATCAGCAAGCTTTGCTTCATGAACATCATTTTCTAAAGAGATCCTCGTACCAAGTTGGTTTAGAAAGGGGGGAGGGTTCGTCTTTGCAAAGTAGCTGATGCTCTGGTCTTTCTGATAATCTCTAAGGAAAGGAGGAGGAATCCACATGGCATGATCTACTGGAAGATAATTCTATACCAAGTAATGTTGGTGAACCCACCATCGCATCTAGCAGTAAGAGGCACTAACTGGATAATTATGGCTAAGAATTATGAAGTGTGATCCAGTCTGAATGATCAAGAGCTGCTTCTATATCAGGGCCCAATTATACGGCCCGATGCCATAGCTCCTCATCGCTCTTGTGACGATATCACGAGTTTCAGGTATGGTTTGGTCAAAGCCAAATTGGTGAGCAAACAGACTAGGGTAATATGGTTCGCGCCAGAATATGCTATTTTCTCTCCATGGAAGAGTACTAGATCTGATAGAAACAAGGAAGGAATGCTCACCAAATGAGATAGAATCATCATCAATCACGTCTACATCTTCGGGATAGTTAAACAATGGAAAGTGGTGAAAGTCAATGGGATCATCGCTTTTTAGTCTCCTAGAAATCCATCCAGTGGGTTCCTTGATCATGTCCCTTAATTGAAAATGCTGAAGAGGAAGTCGATAAGGTTTGAGTATACCCTTTCGGAGTCAGCAAATGTCCAAAGAAAGTATACCCCTAACCAACCTACGAAGAAATGTCAAGGAGCACAGACCGGAAAGGCTTCAGAGACAGGACCTTTCGAATCAGAAATAACATCTCCGAAGGCGCGATAAAGGGAGCACAGAACTAGAGGAGCTAACGAATATTTCTGACCTTTCGACATTGCTCCTACGACCACGAAGAATGAGGGTCTGATAGTATCTGCTTGATCAGGATCAGGGAAATTCACTGAGCTTAACCAATAAGCAAGAAAGGCGGCTAATTCACAGGAAGAACTGTATTCTGCAGAATGTTCTGTTTTCTTACGAATGTCCTTGAGTTCTGACTGGTCGTGGCCTGCAAAACTATCAAGATGAAGATACAATACTTCAGCAAAATTGTTTAAGAATAGGATTAATGAAAATAGAAGAAAAGAGGAAATAAGTATACTACAATTTTTGAGAAAAGTAAGCCAGCCATTCAAGAGAAGTGATGCAATCAGGATGAGGGCACGCAGCCAGTGCACTGAAAAGTTCAAGGGTCGTTCTAGAGATTTTAGATACGTCTCCTCTCACAGATGCAGAAGCAAGCTCTTCATTGGAGGGTATATACGCATCGAAGATATTACCCATGATGGGAAGACCTGCTATACAAAATAAGTCCCATAAAGTGATGCTCATTTCACCTAAGGGAAGATGAAATGAATTAGTGATTGGAGACCAATGATTAAGAAAGCATCCAAGGATAGTAGTATCTGCATGGAAGTATTCCGATGTGGCTATAATTGCGTCAGAAAGCGAAATCTGCTCCAGTATAGCCGAATGTCTTCGAACGACAGCGCGAGCCCAAGCACTGTAAAAATCACAGATGGGCAGTAGGCCTGTGATTGTGAATCTCCTTGTACTCCAAGGTAATTTCTCAAGAAAGAGTTGCTAAGCCGTTTCAAAATAGTGGAAAGGGAAAGGATGCTGAGGATCATAGTGTGGACGCAAGAATCTCATTCTGTGAATTCTACCCTCTCTTTGACAGAGCCCGTTCTCTCCCAAATATCCTGTTAAGATTCTCGACTCTATTGTAACCCAATCGTCTGTTGAGATAAAAGTATTCTGCCGATCAAAGGGTTCGCTATGTAAGATCGACTAGTGACACGGTAAATTGATAGGGATAATGGTCTGATTACTGGCAAAAGGGTTATGGAGATCCAAAGTTTTTCATTTATTTCTACATGTTTCTAAGAATAATGAAGAGGTTGTTTCAGCCTAGAAGCGGACGAATTGTTCTTTCTTCTAGAAGAGGAAGCTTCAGAACGAGCCATAATGGAAAAGGGGGTGAAGAACTTGAAGATTTAAAGGTACTTGAAGAAAGTTCAATGAAAGCAGAAAATTCTCTAAGTTTTGATTGCGCAGTACTGCGCAATCGAAGTCAGTTGCGCAGGACAGCGCAAGGGTAGAAAGTGTTGCGCGAACAGAAGACTGTTACGCAGGTCCGCGTAAACGAAAGTCGTTGCGCGGGGGAGAATCGCAGGGACAAAGGTTTGCTACAGTAGGTGAAAAATGAAGAATGATTCAAGGGTTGGGGTATTTATAGGGCGAATGGCCGAGTACAGTATGCGGGTTTTCTGTTGTGCGGACCCGCGTAAGCCCTGTCAGTGTGATCATTTTGATCCTTTTCTCTGATTTTTTAGAAACAAAGAAAGGATCAAGGGGGCATCTGTTGAGGCATAAAAAATGATAAAAGAATTGAAGTAGAAAAAGACTAGGAAGTGAGAGAAATGAAAGGAAGAAGAGAAGTATCTTTGAAAGTTGTTTTCGCTGGACTGCGTAGGCGATATCCATTGCGCGGTTCCACGCAACCAAAGATAAGTTACGCGGGTCTGCGCAACCAAAGATCAGTTGCACAGGTCTGCGCAATTGGTTTCAGAAGAATATTTCCTTAAAGGGTTAAAGGCGGGTCCCACGGCATCAAGATCGAGGTACCACACGTGCGAAGGCCTATAAATACACCCTCCCCTCCTTCATTTGGAGGGATTGAAGTTTTTGGAGAAGAAGTAGAGTGAAGAGGATATTGAAGGTAGGAGAGGAAGTCCCGGTGGGTTGCGCGGGTCCGCGCACTGCTCTGCAATCTATGAAGACAAAGGGCCGTTATGCTGTCGAAATGGTTGAAGTCTTCAAGTTCCTTCTGTTCAAGTCTAAAGCAGAATGATTAGCAGAAAAGCATATTCCTCCTAAGTCCTAGGAGATGACTAAAATCACTGTCGAAATGTTGCCGAATTTAATATTTAACTATAATAATTGCACTTATAATATTTCTTTTACTCCGAATAATCTATCTTAGAATCAAGGGATATTAAAAGGATGTAAATGAACTTGATATTAATAAAGTATGATGATTGTTTTAAATACCTTTTCTCTGTTATGTTTGAATAAGATAATCTCCCAAATCAAACGCATTTATTTCTTGTTCGAAACAAACATAGCAACCCAAAATGCCATATGCCTGCGGATGTAATGTAATATGCGATGCGAATGAAATGACCAAGCTGGAGTGTGAAGTCGGGATGATAGCACGTAGTATTGCAGGCTACGGGGTCCACCACAAGGAACTTCTATCCAAACCAGTCCCATACCTAAGTTTGGATAGTCAGACTCAATGTGGTAAACTCCTGATCTCAGGTTAGTCATGCGCCTCAACCGAAATCCTTACCATTACGAAGGTACACAACAATTAGTTGCGCACCACCGGCCCGAGTGAATAGTGAATGAATGAATGAATGAGTATGCACCTCCTGCTCAATAAGTCTACGTATCAGTACTTTACATCTCTGAGATCATCACTAGGGTCTGAGTGAATAGTGAATGAATGAATAAATGAGTATGCACCTCCTGCTCCATAAGTCCACGTATCAGTACTTTACATCTCTGAGATCATCACCGGGGTCTAGTACACTCTACGCCAGCTGCCGCCCTATCAAGCGCACAACTGGGTAAGTGGAAGAGACCTCACTATCCGCCTGCTAATATCGGGCCCGGCTCATCGATAGCGGACTCATTCCTCAAGCTGGTCAGACTCAGCCTAGATATGCGTACTCCCTCAGGCAGGTAAGGCCACACCCCATTCCAACCGACCATGACACAGTAGGAGATGTGGCCTATTGGTATACGACCCTCATGCGGTCATATATATCCACTTGGTCTCGACGTTGGAGCGTCCTCTACTACTAAGAGGGTTTAGGGATTTTCACCTAGGGCCATATATGGCCACCCGATGCTAGTAACAGATTTTTAGTGTCCCATCTGGCCATACACAACATGCCTGTGGAGGCTATGGCCCTGATGTCGCTAGGGCATATAGTAATCATAGTCACTTGCATACCATGAGCGCATGCGGGATAACTCCGCCTATCAGGAAGTCCCATAGACCATCTGTACTATGACATATACAATGGTCAATCACATCTCATAATAAACATGCAGATGATGCGTATGGGCATGTATCATGATGTTATGCTGTCACATACTCATAATCAACATCAACAATCGACCTCGACAATGTGGACATTTAATCAACATTGCCCTCAATGAATGGCACACATAGAGCCTAACATATAGTGGACCCATGGCCTCACACAAGGGCCTAATATACAACACCATGGGCCTCACTCAAAAGTTTAATACACATCACGATGAGCCTCTCACATGGGCCTAATATACATCACAATGGGCTCCATCGCCTGACCCTCAAATGCACCACAATGGGCCTCTTCACATAGGCCTCATATACATCACATTAGGCCTTAAACATGGGCTGAATACACATCACAATGGGCCTCAAATATGGGCCGAATATTCATCACATTAGGCCTCAGCAATTTACCTCCACAATCAGAATCGACCTCGATAATCAGAATCGGCCTCAATAATCGGAAGCACCTCGACAATCAGAATTGGCCTCGATAATCAGAATCAACCTTGATGATTAGCCTCAACAATCAGAATTGTCATCGATAATCAAAATCGGCAAACGACAATCGGAATTGGCCTCTATAATCAGAATCAGCCTCGATAATCGGAATCGGACTCGATAACTAGAATTGGTCTCAACAATCGAAATTAGCCTCGACAATCGGAATCGGCCTCGATAATCAGAATCGGCCTCAACAATCGAAATTGGCCTCGATAATCAAAATCGGCCTCTATAATCGGAATCGGCCTCGATAATCAAAATCGGCCACAACAATCAGAATCGGCCTCGTCAATCGAAATCAGCCTCGATAATCAGAATCGGCCTCGATGATTAGCCTCAACAATCAGAATTGACTCGATAATCAGAATCGGCCTCGATAATCGAAATTGGCCTCATCAATCGGAATCAGCCTCGATAATCAAAATCGGCCTCAACAATCGAAATTGGCATCGATGATCGGAATCGACCTCAACCATCGGAATTGACCTCTATAATTGGAATCAGCCTCGATAACCAGAACCGGCCTCGATGATAGACTTCAATAAATAGAATCGTTAATCGATCTCGGCGCAAGGCGGTGTCCATAGATGGAAGGCCGATGATGGAACAATCAATATCAATGGGGCCCAATAATTTGGGTTAACCTACTAGAGAATGATGAAAATGGGTATACTAGGCTTAAGGGAAGGTCACAATGTGGACATTCAACCATCATTGCCCATCAATGTGGACATTTAACCAACATTGCTCCCAAGGAGTGGCACACATAGGGCGAAACATATAGTGGGCCCATAACCTCACGTAAGGGCCTAATATACATCATAATGGGCCTCACTCAAGGGATGCATATACATCACATCAGGCCTCATCAATGGCCGCAATCACAGCGAGCCCCATACAATCACAATGGGCCATATACAATCATAATGAGCCACCTACAATCTCAATGGGCCTTACACAAGGGTCTCATACATCAGGTGGGACGCATCACATGAGCCTTATACATCACATCGGGCCCCATACTATCACAATGGGCCTAATACACATCATTATGGGCCATATCACATGGGCTTAATACACATCACTATGGGCCGCTCACACGGGCCTAACACAAGGGTCTCATACATCAAGTGGGCGCATCACATGAGCCTAACACTCATCACAATGGGCCACATCACATGGGCCTAATACACATCACTATGGGCTGCATCACATGGGCCTCAAATACAACAAGTGGGTCGCATTGCTTGGGCCTCATATGCATCAAATGGGCCACGTATCTGGGCCTTGAATACATCAAATGGACCACGCAACACGGGCCTAACAATACAAACAGGTGGACCGCGCACATGGGCCAAAAATACATCATGATGGGTCTCATAGATGGGCCGCACCATCTACACCATTCATCTATTTTTTGAAATCATTTTAAAGTATTATCTAAAAATGAATCATATCAAAAGATCATCTGGACCATACCACAAAACAGTGGTGATGATGATTTTCCCTGTTAAAACTCCACTGGGCCCACCATAACGTTTATTTTTCATCTAGTCTGTTCATAAGGTCACAAAGACCTGAATTAAGTGGAGAAACAAATTTCACATTGATCCAGAACTTCTGCACTCCCAGAAAGGGTTTCAATGGTGGATGTTCAATCCCCAATGTTTTTGGTTGTGTGGTCCACTAGATATGCAGTGCTGATAAAGCACGTGCATCTCGGTGCATCCCACAGTCCAACAATCTAGACGATGGAGATAAAATACATATATTATGGTGTGGTCCACGGTCTAGATGGATGGACAACATGGAGGTGAAACAAATACATCACAGTGGGGTGACGTACTCACCAAATGAATGGATGGTTTGGAAGAAGTAATACATACATCATAGGGTGGGGCCCACGTCCCAGCTGGACGGTGGGGACTTCACATGTGTGGCTGAGTCCCACTATCCAGCAAACGGTCGGACGGTGTGGATAAGACCCATATATCATATGTTGCTGGGTCCCACAGAACTTGCTGACGGACAGCAGCTGGTGTGAGGTACCCACCCATTCCGTCCAGCAGGTGGGTCCCACATGGGGCCCACCACATACAGACATGTACACACACACACACACACACACACATATATATATATATACATATATACACATACCATATATGTATATATAATATAATATTATATTATTATTATATATACTTTATATATATGCAGGGGGTGCAGGGTGTAGCGTCCAGCGTCCAGATCTTTTGGACGTACTGGATTAATGGTGTGGATATAAAATAAAGACATCAAGGTGGGTCCCACCCCACACGTGCCACACGTGTGGGATGGTCCACATATCAAAATAGATGGACGGCTTTAATAGAGCACATATCTCAAGTGGGACCCTGAGAGCTTGCTAACGTCAAACGGCAGCTATGCTGCTGGGGTCCCACGTCCTCAAATGGACGGACGGTCTGGATCATCAGACCCTAGCCAAGCTGACAGCAGGTGGGTCCCACAGATGGTATGGATGGTATGTATACAACACATGCATCATGTGGGTCTCACGTCCAGACCTTGGACGGTGTGGACGCACAACACATACATTATAGTGAAGTCCCACCGTCCAACCATTTGGACGGTGTGGACGGTGTGGATCAAAGCATACATCATGATGGGCCATCATACTTGAAAAGAAGAGAGAGAGAGAGAAGTGGAGAGAGAGAAACGTCAGAAGGAGAGGGACCCTGCCACTATGGGCCCTCCCTGTACAATGCATACATCAAGTAGGTTCCAACTCATGTGGACCCTACATCAAAATTAAATACTATGAACATCCACCATTCTTGCTTCTTGGATCAATGGCAAGCTAAGCTCCTCGGCTACCACTTTGATGAAGGATGATAGAGATTGGACAGTGGAGATGGGAGGTAGGAAGGTGGGCCACACCAAGCTCTCTTATGGAAGCTTGAGAAGCTTGGACGTCCACCCTCGGGAGTTGCTTGAAAATGGAGTGTGATGAGAGAGAGAGAGAGAGAGAGAGAGAGAGAGAGAGAGAGAGAAGTGATGTGTATGACATGGGAGGTAGGGTGCTTATTGACTTGTTGGTAAGAAAGGAATGGGATAGTAAGGGTGTTGTTGACTTTGGGTGAGAGAGGGATGGGTAGGGTATGGGTTGTACTTGATTTGATTGTTTGATGGATTGATGTGATGGGTCGTAGAGATTCTCTCAGAATCCACAACATGCAACATTTCATCAAAAAATACGTGGGCCCATGACTCTTGGCCCACGTATCGAATCGGTGCGTGAGACGTGGTGTTGGAACCGCGGCAACGATGCGGTCGCAAGGACATAAGTCTCGGGTTGAGCCAACTCTGGAATACAGGATACGACTTAGGGTTACATGCAAATGCTGATTACAGGTCGCGGGTTGCTGGAATTCGACCGGGAGGACCGCAGAAGCCTAGGGAGCGGTACGGTCTAGGATATGGGCCTTACACAACATCATATATCTGCTATGAACTTAGGACGGTTAGGTCCTGAGTTCGTAACCTTCCGATTTAGTTCCTTAACGCGTGTGCCTTCGAGAGTTCTCAAGGCTGATAGGCCACTTATTCCTTCCTATAGGACATGACTCCCAAGAGAGCGGCCCGAGCGATTCTCACTCCCCCACCTGAGATTCTTGCTGCCCCACCTAAGATTCCCGTTCCCCTGCCTGAGATTCTTGCTCCCCCACCTGAGATTCTCGCTCCCCCACCTGAGACTTCTGCACCCCTGTCTGAGACTAGCGCAGCACCGACCGTGTCAGTGAGTGATGACCAATTATAATAGATATTGTAGGCTGTGACCACCGCCCTCCAGGGGCAGGGTAGGCGACCCGCCGAGATGCCAACATAGATAGAACAAAAGCGCTCGAGCACCCTTTTTCAAGACTTTACCCAGCTCGATCACCCCCCGATTTCAAGGAGATCCTGACCCGACTGTGGCAAAGAGATTGTGCTCCCAGGTGGAGAAGATTTTCGACACCATGAGATGTATGGCTGAGCAGTGGGTCCCGTTGGCCGTGTTTCTACTTGAGGGCGAGGCCGAGCACTGGTGGGCATCGGTCTCTCGTGTGGTAGGGGCTGATTTTGTGTGGACATAGGAGGACTTCATAGACTGGTTTGACCGGAAGTTTTCCCTGACCACATCCGACAGCATCGTGCACTCGAGTTCGAGACTCTGGTGTAGGGGGATATGATAGTATCGCAGTATGAGGCCCGTTTTGTTGCGCTGTCGAGGTTTGCGACGTATTTTGTCGATGATGAGGGGTGGAAGGCCCTCCGTTTTGAGAACGACTTACGTTTTGGTCTCCGGAGCAGTGTCGTTGGGCACATGCTCCTAACTTTTGAGCAGGTGGTGCTGAGGGCCCAAATCTATGAGGCAGGGTGGGCCGATTCGCAGAGGGTTCGTGGTCAGAGGGGATACCAGAAGTGGAAAGACCCCTCCAGTGGCTCTCAGTAGCAGCAACACCGACCACAACAGAGGTATGCGGCCCGCCCAACCGCCTGAGCACCAACAGCGCCTCCAGCACCACCTTTGAGGCAGTTTCCTGGTGTTTGTTTTAGATGATGCAAGACGGGGCACAGTAGACGGGAGTTGAAAAGGGAGAGCTCTAAGTCCTAGAGGGGGGGTGAATAGGACTATACCAAATAAAAATAAAATGCAGAAAGATAACACAGATAGCAGAAATTAAAAGAAACCTCAAATGCACAAGTATTGAGAGGTTGATACAAACGTTGTTCTAAGGACAACCTTACACCAAAAACCAATGGCTTATGGTAGGACTACCTGATTTCTAGAACGTTTGTGAGTATCAAAAACTCAAACTGAAACAGAGGCAAAAGAAATAAACCTAGTTATTACAACATTCTCCACAAAAGCATAAAATAGATTACAACATTCACACCCATAATCAAATACAAGCATCCACCACAACTCCAAGAATTATAGTTGTTCGTGTGTGTACACCAACTGTTTGAAAACAGGCACACAACTACTCCACTCCCAATATCCACACCCACGGGATATAGCTTTCACTAAGAAAGAAGGTTTTCTAAGGTTCACCTTAAAACCTTTACAGATGTGTTTTTCAATGGGCTTACATAATAAAAAAATCCCATGCTGAGATTTTCCTGGTTGATCTCAGTCAAAACCACAAATAGAGATTTTCTTGGCTGAATCTCACAAACCAAAAATACAAAAAATTGAAATATAATACTTATCTGAAGAATATTCTTCAATGTAGCTGGTAGAATTGCTTCTTTGTAGACTAAGATGTTCAAAGTTCAATCTCACAGAAGAAGGTGTTCTAGGTCTAGATGAATTTTAAATTAAATCCAAACTTAGGCTACTTGGATTCAATTTCTTAGATCTCATAAAGGGTTAAATCAAAATCTTTTTTTAAATAAAATAGAATGGAATCAAGAGATCAAGAAATTAAATAACCAAAACGCTATTAAACTAATTTTAAATACCTCACAATAGCTTCGCAATAGTGGGGACTTATCTCTCATAGTGGTGACTTGAATTCGCTTGGAATGAATGAAAAATTCTAAGAAATGTCCACTATTTATAGGTTGTAAATCGGTTCACTCGGTCGGTCCTGGGTTCGGCTCAACTGGTCCTAGCCGAACGAAATTTTAAATTTTCTGACGTGATCGGATAAAACAGACCCTTGACTGGTCGAGTGGCTCGCTTGACTAGTCAAGTAAATAAAAATCACGCTGCTGGAGTTCGAGTCAAGCCACACTCGACTGGTCGAACCAGTCTCCATGACCGGTCGAGCAGGGTACTCGACTGGTCGAGGACCTACCAGAAAATTCTAAAAATGTGAATTTAAATCTGGACCGGTCGAGAAAAACCCTAGACTGGTCAAGCCAGTGCCTAGACTAGTCGAACCAAGACTAGGACTAGTCGAAGCAAAGCCTAAATTAAGTACAATGACTCAAATTAAACACGTAATGTTAATGACCTAATACTAAGGTCTTTCTAGGGTCATGTATACCTTAAATGTGAGTATTGAAATTGAACCATTAGTCGCTTCGATAGATAGGACACTGTGAAGCACATGAAGCTTGACCTTGAATTCTTGAACTTGTCTCGAACTTGTGTCTTGAGACTTGAACAAATGTACTTGAGCTTGTTCTTGTGACTTGAGCTTGAAGTAGTGTACTTGAGCTTAAATTTGAGACTTGATCTTGAGCTTTAACATAAGCTTGAACTTTAAGCTTAAAGATTGAAGTAATGATGCACTTGAGCTTGAGTACCTCGAGTTGATGATCTTCAACTTGTTGTTGTAGTTGAACATGCGTACTTGTAACACATATGACGTCGATGTAGATAACACCACGCTCATCTTCGAAGGAAGGTGAACTTTCCATTAATTTGAACTTGAAGGTGAACTTTTCATCTATCAAAACAAGTCAAGCATACTGAAGTGTTTTGGCACAACAACATTTGACAACTCAGGGTGTTAGATTTACAACATAGCACTTACAGGAGTGTCCCCATCATTAGCAGCAACACCAGTCGGCGAGACCCCAGCAGCAGCCGAGGCAACAGTATAGGACGCCACAATGGCAGCAGCAACAGTAGGGACCTCAGAAGGGACATGTACCCCCAACCGACTCATGCCAGATTTTATGAGGCCCAGCAGGATCCTTAGTCATTCGGAGGAATCGTCGAGGGTACTCTTCCTATTTCTGCATGCATAGCTTGAGTTTTGTTTGATTCCGTTGTGTATCGCATTCTTTCGTATCTGAGGACTTCTGTCGATCGACTGGATTACCAATAGAGCCTGATCGTGAGGGATTGATAGTGTCGAGTCCTTGGGGAAGACGATAGTGCTAGGCCAAATTTGCCTGTTTTGCCCTGTCTTGGTTGAGGAAATCTTTTTGCCTGCTAATTTGTCCGTGTTGCTAATGTCCTAGTTTGATGTCATCCTGGGCATGGATTGGCTCGTCGAGTATCACACCATACTGGACTGCTCCGCGAAGACTGTGACATTCTGTATACTTGGCTTGCCACAGTTCCAGTTTGTAGCCGAGCCTGAAGGAGAGCAGTTTTCTTGTCTAATGTCGTGTGCCATTGAGGAGCCAGTCACCATGGGTATCGACCAGTTGCCGGTTGTCTGTGGTTTTCCCGACGTGTTTCAAGAAATTCTGGGATTACCGCCTCGCAGACATATCGAGTTTCAGATTGATCTCATGCCCCGTACCGTGCTTATCTCAAACGCCCCGTATCATATGGCACCGTTGGAGTTGTGGGAACTACAGAAGCAGTTGGACGAGTTGCGCAGGCTAGGCTTCATCCATCCGAACAGTTCACCATGGGGAGCACCGGTACTCTTTGTCAGGAAAAAGGATGGCTTGTTGAGGCTTTGCGTGGATTACCGCGAGCTCAACAGGGTCACGATTAAGAATAATTACCCGCTTTCGAGGATCGATGATTTATTTAATCAGCTGCAGGGTGCACAGTTCTTTTCGAAGATAGACCTACAGTCCAATTATCATCAGATTCGGGTCCGAGAGGAGGATATCTCGAGGACAGCCTTCAGGACGAGTTATGGTCATTTTGAGTTTCAGGTCATGTCCTCGGACTAACCAATGCGCCCGCCGTATTCATGCAGTTGATGAACGAGGTCTTCCGTCCGTATCTTGATCAGTTTGTTGTGGTATTCATTAACGACATTCTGATTTATTCGAGGACTCGGGAGGACCATGAGTAGCATTTAGAGATTTCTTTGCAGACCCTCTATGCACACCAGCTTTACGCAAAGCTGGAGAAGTGTGAGTTTTGGCAGGAGGATGTGAAGTTCCTCGGTCATGTAGTGAAGATGAATTGTGTCGTAGTGGACCCCTAAAAGATAGATGCAGTGCGTCAGTGGGGCCAGCTGACGAATGCTTCCGAGATCCATAGTTTCCTTGGTTTGGTGGGCTATTACCGACGCCTTATTGAGGGATTCTCCCATATCGCAACACCATTTACCAGGTTGACCTAAAAGGGCGCTGAGTTTGTGTGGAGTAACACCTGCTAGCGAGCATTTGCAGAGCTGAAGGACCGCCTTACTCACTCTTCTCTTTGGGAGTGAAGATTTTGTGGTGTTTACCGATGCTTCGCATGTTGGTTTGGGTGCTGTCCTGATGCAGCACGAGAAGCCAGTGGCCTTCGCATCTTGCCAGCTCAAGGTCCATGAGTTGAACTACCCCATGCATGATTTAGAGCTAGCAGCAGTCGCTTCGCACTGAAGGTGTGGAGGCATTATCTTTATGGGGTTAGTTTCGAGCTCTACTTCGACCAAAAGAGCTTGAAGTATCTCTTCTCACCGTCCGAGTTTAATATGAGGTAGAGACGTTGGATGAAACTCCTTAAGGACTACGATTTTAATCTTTAGTACTACATGGGCAAGACAAACATGGTGTCGAATGCCCTTAGCCGTCAGCCACGAGGCCTGATGACGCATATGATGATTCATGAGTGAAAGATGCTCAAGGATATAACAACGTATGACTTTGAGTTAAGTCTGCAGTCTTCTATTGTACAGTTATCGAGCTAGTCGATTCAACCCTCTCTTGTCCCAAGGATGATTGAGGCTCAGCAAACAGACGAGTCGTTATAAGATTATCGAGCAGAGGCGGCATCTGAGAGTCAGTCAGATTGGCAGATAGGTTCTGATGTTAGACTTCGTTTCAGAGGCCGATTATGTGTCCTGAATGTTCCAGAGTTGCGTAGGGATCTTATGACCGAGGCACATTGATCGAGGTTTTCTATCCACCTTAGTTTGATGAAGATATATTGCGACATGAGGAGCCTGTATTTTTAGGCAGGGATGAAACGCCAGATTACTAGTTTTGTGGCCGAGTGTGACACGTGCTAGCGTGTCAAGGCTGATAATTAGAGGCCCCCAGGTCCGTTGCAGCCATTGAGCGTCCTGACGTGGAAGTGGAAGCACGTATCCACCGATTTTATTATGGGCTTGCCGAGGACTCAGCACGGTCATGACGTCATCTAGTTGTCATGGATCGTCTTACGAAGTCAACACATTTTCTTGCGATTCGTGCGACCTGGTGAAAAGGGCGAGCTAAGAGTCCTAGAGGGGGGGGGGGGGGGCAGGGTAAATAAGATTATGCCAAATTAAAAAAATAAACTATGGAATTAAACAAATATTAATAATGATAGCACTTAAATAATCCACAATGTGGAAATGTAAAACAACCTTAAAAATCAAGTATTGAGAGGTTGATACAAACTTGGTTCTAAGGACAACCTGACACTAAAAACCAAAGGTTTATGGGAGGATAACCTTACCAGAACGTGGGTGAGAATCAAAAACTCAAACTGAAGAGGATATAAAAGAAATAAATAGCAAAGGAAATAACTAAGCTATTACAGCATTCCCACACATGCATAAAAGAAATTACAACATTCTCCACAAATGCAAAAAGGTAAATTACAACATCCACAAAATGAAATATTCAATCAATCACCACAAGACCAGAAATTATAGTGGTTCGCTTGTGTGTACACCAACTGTTTAGAAAAATAGTCACACAACTACTCTACTCCTAATATACTCACACAATGGATATTAGCATTCACTATGAAAATAAGTTTTTCAAGGTTCACCTAAAACCCTCACAATTGTGTCTTTCAAGTGGACTTACACAATTCAAAAGCCCCACACTCTGAGTTTTCTGGATCACCTCAGACAAACTAAAATAAAGAGATTTTTTCTAGAACAATCTTAATGAAACCAAAAGAATAAATTTTACAAAACTGTAAAATACTTATCTGGATATTCTCCTTTTGATGCAGCCCAGAAGAACCAATTCGGAGTAGAAGATCAACGTAGATGTTCAATGTTCACACTCACTTATGAATAAGTTCTAAGTTCTAAATTTATTTTAAATTAAATCACCTTCGGCTAGCTTGATTTGATTTTAATTCCAAGAAACAGGAATATATCAATCCCTCTTTCAAATAAAATTGGAATGCATAATACAAAATCAAATGCAAAAAAGCTAATTAAAGAGAATATTAAATGAGCACTAAATAGCTTAAGAATATCACTAACTTATCTCTTAGAGCGGTGTATTGATTTTGCTTGAATTGAATACCAAACTCTGAAATTCATGCTCTATTTATAATTGCAGAAATCGCATCTTCGACTGGTCTTGAGGTCGTCACGATTGGTCGTAGGACCAATAGATTTTTGAAATTTTGAGCGCGATAAGATCATACCGTTCCACGACTGGTCGAAGGATCTGCTCGACTGGTCGAGCAACCTCAACTACTGGTCGAGTCCTATTCACGACTGGTCGTGCGGGACAAAATTTAGTTGTTGGACTTTGAGTCGAGCCTGTAGGACTGGTCGAGCACGGGTCGAGAACTATTCACACGATCGGTCGAGAAGTCTCTAGGACTGGTCGAGGCTTAACAAAAAATTCCAAAAATTTTAAACAAACTCAGGACTAGTCGAGGAATTTCTTGGACTGGTCTAGCCAGTGCTAGGACTAGTCGAACATAGCCTAAGACTAGTCGAAAAACAGTCTATGCACTTATAAAGTGAGTCAATTGAATTATGTATTCAAAATGACCTACCCTTTGGTCAATCTAGGGTCTTTCATACCTTGTTAGTGATGTATGAACATTAAGTTGTCTTTTACTTCAGTTGATAGTCGTTCTTTGAAGTTCATGAAGCTTGAGATCTTGACATATGATGAAGCTTGAACTTGAGACTTTTGAAGCTTGAATATGACTATCATTGAAGCTTGAGCTTGAGGTTCAAAGTGAAGAACTTTATCTCGATTTGGACGAAGCTTTGAATACTTGAACTATTGAATCTTGAAAGATTGAATTCACACTAGGTGTTGTACTTGACATGAACATGTATTCTTGCACTTGAAGTTCTTGAGGTAAAGACCTTTGTTCTTGTACATGAGAAGCATAGTCTTGAATATGTAGATGCGTTACACAAGACACAGATTCCAAGCGGTTTTGGCACTACAAAATTTGCTAACCATAGGAGCTAGGAAACATAACACTTATAATCTCCCCCTTTGTTAAATTAGTGACAAAACATACTTCATTAAAAATAAGCATAATACGCACAATAAAGAATCATGGACCAGTTATCAATATAAACCAGTTACAACCTGGTCAAAGAATCATGCACTAGTTATCAATAAGTCAAAACAATTCGTAATCATGCACTAGTTATCAATAAGTCAAAACAATTCGTCAATTCGTCATTAACTCTCACATCAATACTCCCCCCTTACTTACTCCCCCTTACACACAAAATGAAAGGGACTACTACTTATCCACAATCCACATGCCACATATCACAAGCATGATAAAATTCTCCCCCCTTTTATCACAATATGATAAAGGAAGGAACCAATAAATGGAACAGGAAGTAGATTAATAAGGAAGAATCAGAAGAGTAATGAGGAAGAAGAAAATATATGATCTAGATAATCAAGTTAACCAAAGTCATAAACAAGTTAGAACATAACCAAAATACATGTTCAACCAAGATCAATCAAGTTAAAAAAAAGCCAAGTATCATAAGAGTTATTACAAACCACATAATCAAAGACTAATCAGAACCCGACGAAGGAGCAAGTATGGAAGGGTCAATCTGATGAAGTCCTTTGTTAATGTGCTTTAGATACTTGCACATATATTTGAATTATATATCATGGGACACATTCGTATTTTCTACCTTCTCCTCTAGTAAGCGCAAACGCGCATTAAAGTCAGATGGCTGATAGTCAGGATCATCTGCTGAATCGGATTCGATCTCATCAAAAATGTCATCCATATTGATGTCATCAGGAGGTAAATCACCTTCATCTTCATCTATGGCATTAGCTCCACCGACACCCACATTGACTTGGCGTGGTGCCAACCTCAAATTCATCTTGTTAATATTTGAGTTGTTGAATGGTAGGTGATGAATTGGAGCTTCCCCAATAGGCATTGCTACTAAACTATGAGTGACCAACACAGTCATAAGATAGGTGAAATGGATGTCACTGTGTCCTGGATGGAGATGGAATTGAATGATGCAATGACAAATCAAGGAAGGAAGACATACAAATGTACCAGAGATGATGGAATAAAAAATGTGAACCATAAACGTAGCGAGTTCGGTTTTGTTACCAGAACGAGGATAGACATTCGAAATGAATATTCTATGAAGGACTCTGTATCTAGGTAACAAATACTTTGAGGCAAGCGCATTTCCACTAGTATTCTATTCCGCATGTATATTGCACAAATCTCTAGTAAGCATACGTTTTTCAGTTTTAGATAGTTTAGCTACTAGAGTGATAATGAGAATACCTTCATCATTGACAGGTAAATCCATTAAGCTCGAAATAAGATGACGATCCACTTTAATTGGATCTTTTTTAGCGGAGATAGTGAATGTCAGATTTTCAGTCAAAAAACTGGTAATACAAGCATACATAGCTTGCGCAATGGAGAGGTATGCCTCCCACCCCAATGCAATATGTTATCCCATCCTACAGACTGAATGAGGGGAAGGATATTAAAAGGAGCTAGATGATCAACATTGACAGGTCGTTCAACAATAACATTGCGCAACCTAATATCCTGTACATATAAGGGATCATCTTCGGGTGGCCGAAGGTGGTGCACAGTTATAGGAGTTAATCGAGAAGAAGAAGGACCACGAGATCCTTTCTTCTTGGTTCTACCTTCCATTTGTACTAAAGATAACAAAGAACCAAGAGATTACAAAAAAGGTAGAGAGGGTTTTCACTAGATGGGATTTAAAAAAAAAAAACCCCAAAAACAACTATGAATCAAGAAATAAATAACACTAATGATGAAAAGGGAGTGCTATGAACTTGAATATACAAGGAAAATGAAAACAAAGCACTAACCTTATAAAAATAGGAGATGGGTTCGACCAGTCGACTTAGGAGCCGTTGGAGAAGAAACCCAAAATGAGGAAAAAGTGATTTTTCCCCCAAATAAAGCACCAACTCGTGCTATACGGTTAGTCGAGTAAATGCTCGACCGGTCGTGCCATAACCAGTCGAGTATGTACTCGACTTGTCATGCACAGACCAAAATACGTATTTTCATAAAATTTGAAATTTTAAACATTTAAAATAACAAATATATAAATTATGATACAGAAATGCATGAATAATCAATTCAAATTACACATACCAAGATCAAATTTCAATTTAGAAAACCTGCTTTTGTCGAGCGATTTTGTGAATATGTCAGCAAGTTGAGTCTCGGTCGGAATGTATTCCAAAGAAATTGTCTTGTCTTCCACTAATTCACGAATGTAGTGATATCTAATGTCAATATGCTTGGTTCGCGAATGCTGGATTGAATTTTTAGAGATATTAATTGCTCTTGAATTATCCCAATATAAAACCATAGTATCTTGCACAATTTCGTAATCGCTTAACATTATTTTCATCCACACATGCTGAGTACAAGCATTACCTGCTGTAATGTATTCAACATCAGCAGTTGAGAGCGATATGGAACTTTGTTTCTTACTTAACCAAGAAACTAAACAGTTCCCTACGTAAAAACAACCACTACTGGTTGATTTTTTATCATCAATATTACCAGCCCAATCAGCATCTGTGTAACCAACTAATTGCACACAATATCATGTGGATACTAAAGACCCAGACTTGCTGAACTTGCGACATATCGCATAATCCGCTTAACAGCAATTAAATGTGACTCTTTAGGGTCAGATAATATCTAGCGCAAATTCCTATGCTAAATGCAATAACAGGTCAGCTTTCAGTTAAATACAACAAACTACCTATCATACTGCGATACAATTTAGGATCCACACTCTTACCTGTAAAGTCCTTTGAGAGTTTGAAGGAAGTACTCATAGGAGTATCAAAATTTTTCCTATTCTCAAATTCAAACTTTTTAACTAAGTTCAGAGCATATTTAGTTTGAGAGATAAAGAAGCCATCAGGTTGTTGTTTTACTTGCAACCCTAGGAAATAATTCAATTCCCCGACCATGCTCATTTCGAACTTAGACTTCATAAGATCTGCAAACTCAACAGCCTTGTTAGCACAGGTAGATCCATAAATAATATCATCAACATAAATTTGCACTATTAAAATGTGATCATTTTGTTTCTTTACAGACAATGTCTTATTAACACTTCCCATTATAAAGTTATGACTTAGTAGAAACTTAGTCAACTTTTCGTACCATACCCTGGGAGCTTGTTTCAAACCATAGAGTGCCTTTTTAAGGCAATAGACATGATTAGCATTCTTAGGGTCTTCAAAACCCGTTGGTTGTTCAACATAGACTTCTTCATGCAAATCGCTATTTAAAGAATGCACTCTTTATATCCATTTGATATATTTTGAACTTTCTAAAGCAAGCAATGGATATAAATAGTCTGATTGATTCAAGACGAGCTACATAGGCAAAGGTTTCAACATAATCGTTGCCTTCAATTTGAGTGTACCCCTGTACAACCAGCCTAGCCTTGTTCCTAATAATATTACTAAGTTCATCAGACTTATTTTTGAAAATCCATTTTGTTCCAATAATGTGTTTATCTTTAGGTCTAGGAACTAAGTACCAAACATCATTTCTAACAAATTGATTAAGCTCTTGTTGCATCGCAACAATCCAGTTTTCGTCAGTAAGAGCTTCTTTTACGTTAGCCGGTTCTATCTGAGATGTAAAACACACATAATTACACATATCTTTTAGTTGTTTACGAGTGCACACACCAGTGAGAGGGTTTCCAAGAAACTGATTGTTCACACACCAGTGAGAGTATACCCTAAAAATATCCCTTCATCACTTTTGGTGTCAAACTTACCCAGATTTTCTCTGTCACGTAAAATGTAGCACTTGCTGCCAAAAACTTGAATGTATTTGACAGTAGGCTTCTTATCAAACCATATTTCATAAACCGCTTTACCATTTGATTTTCTAGAATAAATGCGGTTAATTATATAATAAGCAGTATTTACGGCTTCAGCCTAAAGATTTTAGGGAGCTTCATACTATTTAACATTACATTAGCCATTTCTTGAATCACTCTATTTTTTCTTTCTACTATACCATTTTGTTGAGGTGTTTTGGGTGCTGAGAATTCATGTGATATTCCTTGATCATTGCAAAATTTCTCGAAACTACTATTCTCAAATTCTGATCCATGATCACTACGGATCTTACAGACTTGAGATCCTTTTACCATTTGAATACGTTTAAGGATCCTTTTTACTTCATCAAGAGTTTCTGATTTGTCCCTTAAAACGACTACCCATGATATCTATCTGATAAAGTCATCAACAATAACCAGTATGTGCTTCTTGCCACCTCGACTCTCCGTTCTGGTTGGTCCAATAAGGTCCATGTGGAGAAGTTTGAGCGGTTTAGATGTGTCATTGGAGTTCACCTTTTTGTGAGTACTCCTAGTTTGTTTGTCAATCTGGCATTTACCACATATTTTATCTATTTTCTGTATTTTGGGTAAGCCTCTTATCAACTCTCTTTTGCTCCATCTATACAAGTTACAGTAGTGTACATGTCCAAGGCGTTTATGCCATAACTCGGTCTCATCGGTATGGACCATGTAGCACGATAAATTAGATGAGCTGGACTCACTTACAATGAAGCAGTTTTCAGAAGTTCTACGACCAGTTAATATTACAGAACCATTTTTATTTAGAATTTCACATCCTTGGTTAGTAAATTTTACACTATGATTATTATTGCATATTTGAGAGATGCTTAATAAGTTGTGTTTTAACCCTTCTACATATAAAACATTCTCAAATAAAGGGAGGTTAAAGAGTTGAACCGTACCTTGGCCAACAATCCTGCAATTGGTACCATCACCAAATGTGACTGAACCATCAGTCATATCTTTAAGATTGGTGAATAGACCTTTATCGCCTGTCATGTGTCTGGAGCATCCACTGTCTAGGTACCATTTTGAATGGCTTGTAGCTTTGAAAGCAGTGTGGGCAACCAAGCAAGTAACCTTAGGAACCCATTTCATTATAGTCTTGGGTTTAGGAGTATAGTTGGTCTTCTTATGTTTGTAGTTGTTATAAGACCGACCCAATGAGTTAAATTTTAAGAGCGCCTTAAGTAAACAACAATTTTCTCAGCTAAAGGATTATGATTCTTATTTTTGTAGTTGATATGGTTACTTATAGGTTTTAAGGTTTGAAAAGACTTAGCATTTTTAAAATGATTTTGATTCAGGCTTTTCCCTTTTGAGTTTGGAGACTCCCCTTTCACAAATTTGGGTGGAGTATTCTTATGTTTGAAAGGAATACCTTTGTCGTAGCCCAATCCAGATCGATCGCCACATTTTCTAGATCCAGATAAAAGTTTTTCTAACTTGGGATCACCTTGGGCATACCTTCATTTGTCTTTTAAACTCAAAAGTGAAGAGACTTCAAGTTTTAGTTTTTCATTTTCAGATTTTAAGTTTTCAGCTTGGGAGTTTTTGAAATCTAAGTCGCACATAGTTTTTTCAAAACAATCTGAAATGTGAGATTTTTCTAAAACAAGATTATTAAAATCTTTAATTTTTGAAAACTTTTCTTTCTGAAGTTTTAGTTTTACCGCAATTTTACAACTTTCCTTGTATTGGGCATTATAAGCATCTTGAAGGTATTCTTCATTTTCATGATCACTATTCATATTTTCTTCACTAGTTGAATCATCATTATCTGAAAAGTGAACTTGGCTAGAGTCATAAGGGCTTTAACTTCATTACCCGACTTAGTTTCAGAATCTTCTGACTCAAAAGAGGCTTCAGAGCAGGAAGATTCATCCCAAGTAGCCAACATGCCTTTCTTTTTTAATTTATCATTTTTAGGACACTTGTTTGCTAGATGCCCATATTCATGGCAGTTGTAACATTGACTGTCTTTTAAAGATTTCTAAGTTTTAGATTTACCTCTTTTCTTATCATTAGATTTTTGAAAATCAAGCCTCATTTTACTTTTGAAAATCTTATAAAACTTTTTAGCTAAAAGGGCCATATCATCTTCAGAATTTTCTAAATCAGAATTACTACTATTTTCTTGAGAAAAACATTTAGAAGATTCAAGGGCGATTGATTTACCCTTAGGAGCTTTAAGAGTTAACTCATAAGTCAGTAATGAGCCAACTAATTCTTCTACTCTCATATTATCTATATCACGAAGTTCCTGGATCGCAGTCACCTTTGAATTGAACCGTACAGGTAGTGAGCATAGTATCTTTGCACAGACTTTACTTTCTGGAATTCTATAACTGAGACCCCACATAGAGTTGACAATGTCATTCAATCTAGTATAAAAGTCCATGTAAGTTTCACTTCCTTCCATACGTATTTCCTCAAATTTGGTTGTGACGATTTGGACTTTAGATTTCTTGACAATTGTTGTTCCCTCGTGTGTCATTTCTAAAATATCCCAGGCTTGCTTTGCAGTATCACAGGATATAATTCTTTTGAATTCATCTGGTGATAGTGCGTAAGTGATTGCATTTAGTGCTTTTGCATTGACACTACTCTCACTTTTCTGAAGAGTGGTCTAAGAAAAATAAGGTGTGACTTTCATAGTTTTGGATCCGTTCGGTACCAGTCACTTCACTGGTAGGAGGGGTCCAATTAGTCACTGTGGCTTGCCACACACTCTTATCCATGGATTTTAAGAAAATTCTAATCCTGGCTTTCTAATAGGCATAATTGGAGCCATCAAATGGTGGAGGCCTAGTGACTGAAAGGCTATCAAAATTTGACATCTTACAAAGCTCAAATCGATTAGCTCAGGAAATTAATCCAAAATAAATAATAAAAATGAGCTACTAGGCTTTGATACCACTTGAAAAGGCCGAGCTAAGAGTCCTAGAGGGGGGGGGGGGGGTGAATAGGACTATGCCAAATTTTAAAAAAAATAAACTGCAGAATTAAACAAATATAATAAAGATAACACCTAAACAATCCACAATGCATAAATGTAAAATAACCTCAAAAATTGAGTATTGAGAAGTTGATACAAACTTAGTTTTAAGGACAACCTGACACCAAAAACCAAAGGTTTATGGCAGGACAACCTTACTAGAACGTGGGTGAGTATCAAAAACTCAAACTGAAGAGGATATAAAAGAATAATTAGCAAAGGAAATAACTAAGCTATTACAACATTCCCACACATGCATAAAAGAAATTACAACATTCTCCACAAATGCAAAAAGGCAAATTACAACATCCACAAAATGAAATATTCAATCAATCACCACAAGACTAGAAATTATAGTGGTTCGCTTGTGTGTACATCAACTGTTCAGAAAAACAGTCACATAACTACTCTACTCCTAATATCCTCACACAGTGGATATTAGCGTTCATTATGAAAATAGGTTTTTCAAGGTTCACCTAAAACCGTCACAATGTGTCTTTCAAGTGGGCTTACACAATTCAAAAACCCCACACTCCGAGTTTTCTGGATCACCTTAAACAAACCAAAATAAAGAGATTTTTCTAACACAATCTCAATGAAACCAAAAGAATAAATTTTACAAAACTGTAAAATACTTATCTAGATATTCTCCTTTTGATGCAGCCTGGAAGAACTAATTAGGAGTAGAAGATCAACGCAGATGTTCAATGTTCACACTCACTTATGAATAGGTTCTAAGTTCTAAATTGATTTTAAATTAAATCACCTTAGGCTTGCTTGATTTGATTTTGATTCCAAGAAATGGGAATATATCAATCCCTCTTTCAAATAAAATTGGAATGCAGAATACAAAATCAAATGCAAAAAAGCTAATTAAAGAGAATATAAAATGAGCACTAAATGGCTTAAGATATCACTAACTTATCTCTCAGAGCGATGTATTGATTTTGCTTGAATTGAATACCAAACTCTGAAATTCGTGATCTATTTATAATTGCAGAAATTACATCTTCGACTGGTCCTGAGGTCGCCATGACTGGTCGTAGGACCAACAGAGTTTCAAAATTTTAAGCGCGATAAGATCAGACCGTTCCACGACTGGTCGAAGGACCTGCTCGACCAGTCGAGCGGCCTCCACGACTGGTCGAGTCTTTTCCACGACTGGTCGTGTGGGACTGAATTTAGTTGCTGGACTTTTAGTTGAGCCTGTAGGACTGGTCGAGCACAGGTCGAGCACTGTTCACACGACCGATCGAGCAATCTCCAGGACTGGTCGAGGCTTAACAAAAAATTCCAAAAATTTTTAAACAAACTCAGGACTAGTCGAACATAGCATAAGACTAGCTGAAAAATAGTCTATGCACTTATAAAGTTAGCCAATTGAATTATGTATTCAAAATGACCTACCCTATGGTCAATCTAGGGTCTTTCATACCTTGTTAGTGATATATGAACATGGAGTCATCTTTTACTTCAATTGATAGTCGTTCTTTGAAGTTCATGAAGCTTGAGATCTTGACATATGATGAAGCTTGAACTTGAAACTTTTGAAGCTGAATATGACTATCATTGAAGCTTGAGCTTGAGGTTCAAAGTGAAAATTTATCTCGACTTGGACGAAGTTTTGAATACTTGAACTATTGAATCTTGAAAGATTGAATTCACACTAGGTGTTGTACTTGACATGAACATGTAATCTTGCACTTGAAGTTTTTGAGGTAAAGACCTTGTTCTTGTACATGAGAAGCACAGTCTTGAATATGTAGATGTGCTACATAAGACACAAATTCCAAGAGGTTTTGGCACTACAAATTTTACAACCATATGAGCTAGGAAACATAGCACTTACACCTGGCCTTTGGACCGGCTTGCCAAATTATTCATTGATGAGATTGTGAGACTACACGGTATTTCAGTATCGATCATTTCTGATCGAGACCGAGGTCACATCATTAGTTTTGGGAGTTAGAAGGTTATGGGGTTTACTTGCAGTTCAGCACCGCGTATCATTCGCTGACCAACGGGCAGACTGAGAGGGTCAACTAGATCCTTGAGAATATGCTTCGGACTTGCGTGATTGACTTCTTTGGTAGCTGGGATGAGCATCTGTACCTAGCTTAGTTTAATAACAGCTATCAGGTGAGCATTGGTATGGCTCCCTTCAAGGCATTGTATGACAGACTATGTGGATCTCCGAGTTGTTGGACCGAGGTTGAAGAGCGTCGTCTCCTAGGTCCCGAGCTTGTGCAACAGAAGTTAGAAGTCATTGATATCATCAAGCAGAGGATGCGCACAACTCAGAGCCGGTAAAAGAGTTTTGTTGATCATCGGCGTCATCCCTTGGAGTTAGCAGTCGAGGATCGAGTGTATCTCAAGGTCTCACCCATGAAGGGTGTGGTTCGATTTGGAGCGAACGATAAGCTCGCCCTGAGATTTATTGGACCTTCTGAGATCACTGGGCACGTTGGCATCGTGGCCTATAGGCTCGCTTTACTACCTTAGTTGTCTGGCATCCACAACGTTTTTCATGTCTCTATGTTGTGGAAATGTGGGTTAGAACCATTCCTGTGATTGATTGGAAGCCCCTAAATGTCCCTGAGGATGCTTCCTACATTGAGCAGCCAGTTCGCATCCTTGATTAGAAGGAACAGGTCCTCCGGACTAAGGTCATTCCCTTGGTGAAACTGCAGTGGGGTCACCATAGTGTTGATGAGGTGTCTTGGGAGTGCGAGGCTGAGATTCGAGAGCACTATCCCCATCTCTTTATTGATTATTATACCTTGTATTGTACTTTGATATATATATATATATATATGATACCATGTTTCCTCCTTCCTTTTGTTCTGCGTGATAGTGTAAATTTTGAGGACAAAATTTTTATTAGGAGGGGAGAGCTATAAGGCCCGTGTCTTAGTATCTCGCCGTTCATTGGAATCCCGCGATCCTCCTCGTTGAATTCCGACGACCCACAACCTGTAGACAGCTTTTACGAGCAACCTTGAGTCGCATCCCGTAGATCCGAGTCGACTCAACCTAAAACCTATGCCATTGTGACCACGCCATCGCCGCGGTTCTAACACTGTGGCTGTGCCAATGCAATGCCTAGACTAGGAGATATGGCTTGCGTATAATCTTAGCCACAGACTGCGTGTTGCTAGGCCACAAGATTCCAGATAAAGTAGATTCTCTACCTAAAGCCATCATGAGGATGACATCATCCTAGGCTACCTAGCCTAGGGTGACATCACCCTAGCCCTTCCCATGCTTGCTAGTCATAATGACAAACATGCCATGCTCCCTTACACAAGCAATGATTCTCTTACAAACTAATCATTTCTCTCATATACATCCCTCTCTCTCCCCTCATCTTCCTCATTTTCTTAACAATAGGAGCCTGGGACGTCCATGAGAGACTCATTACTCCAACCCCTTCCAAGCTAGATCCATCCTAATCCAACCATCTAAAACCCATCTCCAACATTGAAGAAGCTCCTTAGAAGCTTGGGAGTTCAAGGGAAGAAGAAGAAGAAGAAGAAGAGGAGAGGTGGGTGTACTCTAGGACTAGATTCTTTCCATTTTCTTGCATAAATTCCTATATTTTCTAGCATGGGGCGAGTAGGACTCACCAATCAATGGTGAGGATCCTATCTTGACCTCTAGGTGTGGCCAATGGCCCACCTTAGCTTGCATGTAAGTGCCATGATGGGGCCATTCTTCATGGACCCCATCGTGATGTTTCCTTGATTTTAGCTTGATAGGGTCATCTAGACCCCTTGATTTTTGTGGTGGGGATGGCATCCCCACCTTACATTGCTGATTTGAGGGCCCACACATGGATGGGACCCATCTCGATGTATGTATGGCACCTAGAGGGGCTCATAGTGGCGGAGCCCCTCCACCACTCATTTCTCTCTCTCCCTCTCTCTCTCTTTTTCCTTATTGATGGCCCTGATGATGAATGAGGTTATCCACACTGTCCATGGTGGACCACATGCATGTCTCAAAACAATGTCACACTGTGCCACATGGTGCCACATCCAAACAATGAGATCGGCCCACCTTGTGTTCACCGTCCAGTAGCCCTTACTACCCATTTTTGGGCCGGCCAGGACAGAGGGACAACACAAATATCAACTTGGTGTTAGGGCTGAAAGTTGGGCCGGTTGGGTTGGGTTGGTGCTCAACCCTAGCCCCAACCCAAGGTTCCTATACCTCATCCCTAACCTAACTCAGGTTAGGAATTCTCAGCCCAAGCCCAACCCAAGCGGGTTCGGTCGGGTTGGCCGGGTTGGTCGAGTAGAGATATATATGCTAATATTTTCATTATTACATTAGTCTGTTATATTTTCAATATAAGTTTTATTTTTTATACCTATAATTTTATTAATTATATAGTAGTTATTTATCATAAAGAACATTTTTTTTCTAAACAAAAGCTAAAATATGCGATAACTACTCCTTTAAAAGTTGTATGGTGTATCAAGCAATTTATTTAGGAGAGAGAAATCCGGTGTGTCTTGCTAGCTTGAGTCATCGGAAATGACGTGGACCAATGAAACCCAATAGCATTTGGAATTTCCTGTTCATTCAACACAGCTGATCCACACTCAATTATAATTAATTTATAAGGAACTTATATATTGATCGGTTTCGGGTTAGGTCGGGCAACCCGAGACCTCCCAACCCGAGCCTAACGCAAGCAAGTTTTATCGGGTTGGCGTTTGTATGGCCCAAGCCCGAGACCAAAGCCCGTGTTAAGGGTCAAATATTGCATATCAGACCCTAGTTACTGCTTGGATTTATGAACATGATGCCGTTTAATGGCCCGCTTAACCGTGTTTGTGATGCAGGGTATATTTGAGAGGCATGAACCGCAAAAAGGGTACTAAATGCATGGATTTGACACTCCAAAATCGCCAAGGCAAGGGACGGAACCCAGGGGACCAAGATCAGAGATCCAGAGATCCAAGAAAACTGAGAAATTGAAGTTCAAGTGGCCTAAAAGTCAGCCAGAATGCAAGATCACAGGGTCCCACCATCTGATCGGCTTGAAACTACATACATGGCCTAAGGACCACAAATTAACCGTACACGTCAAATTTTAGCCTTCATATTCCTTTGGAAGTGGTTCAATAGACATATCAGCCCCCAAAACCATGATTTGGGGCCAACTTGCTATCTGGATGTACCTTAACTTCGCTCCTCACGATTATTAAAGGATATGAGAAAGGAGATGGACGGAACGGATCTCGCATCTACACCCAAGTGGGACCCCACTTTGAGTGGCATGCGCATCCAGCGCACGCGCACTCGCTGTGCACTGGGAGAGCTGGACCGGTCAGCAAGAGCTGACCCGATCCATCTCCTACCCAGAGATAGCGCGCAAGCACAGTCCGGCCATTCTTGGCTTGTGGGCCCCACCCATTATGCATGTTGATAATCCGAACCGTCCAAATGCCTCCAGGGGTGGCCACGCCTCACTTAGGAGACCTTTGGTCCCATGCAGCCGATCACAAGAAATCTCTATTTAAACGCAGGATGGACGGCTGGGTCACAATCTCACGGGACACCACGGTTTGGATCCAAAACCGAGCAGTCCGGACGGTTTTTTCGTCCTGAAGCTAATGGACGGAATAGATTTTTCACCTGGCATAAACCAATGGCCCACCGACCATCAAGCGGAAAAACAGAAGGCTCTGTTCGCAACAGAGCTTGAGGACGAAGCTCGGTGGGCCACGATCATCAGACCATTCACTGATCCAAGCCATTCATTGAAATAAGGAGGTAAAAGTGACCGTACAATAGGAGGCTCTCCAATTCCATGCACACCACGCAGAGGAATTTTGAATCAAAGGGAATGCGGACAAAAGAGTAAAGGAATCGGTGGGCACGCCGAAATCAGTCAAAACTATCCACCCAATGGGTTTTCCGAGATGAAACTAATAGACGGGTGGATTTCTCAAATACTGGGGTATGTAGACCCCACCAGAAGTCGGCGTCCGGAAAATCTTATCTTAAATGCAAGGAGTGCATTTTTTCTTTTGACTGCGTAAAACTTACGCACGATGCAGCCGATTCTCCACTGACTATGGACTGAGCCGACTTCCTGCTGCTATAAGAAACCAAGAGACGAAAGAGAAAAAGGGGGAGATCGACGACTGGAGCAAAGGGAGAGACAGGAAGAGTTTATAGTTGGTATTTTTTTTTATTTGTTTTTCTTCTAAATTCATGAGATCTAGTCCACTCATGGGTGGCTAAACCTCTTAGCTAGGGCTAAGAGGTGAAGCTTGTAGCATGAAGGGAGACTCTGTTTTATGCCTTTAACTAATTTTAATTTATGAATTGATATTGATTATAGTTTGATCCAAGGGAATGTTTTTAGTCTTTAATGGTCTGTTGTGACTGAAATTACAATGGGTCTGCAATGGCTTTGAGCATGTTCTTTTCCTTTTTATATTTATGACGTCGGGAAGCCCTATTGTTCACCATCGTCTCCTAGGCATGGTTGGATG